>JZKD02S2314021.1:797266-814556 GCA_000966675.3 Picea glauca
ATTGCACCATATATATAACAAGGAACAACTGGTGGCATGCCGGTTGGTGGCTCTTTGCCAAGTCTTTGCCCCTGCCCAGAGGTCGCAAGGTTGACTCCGACCAACAACATAAGTTTTAAACCAATAAATGGATGACACATGGCGGCCATTGGTTGGGCCATGTGTCGTCATTCCATTTGTTACCAAACATGCCAAGTCACTTGCCAACTATCCGAATGCCTATCTGCCACGTGTCATACGGCCTTCCGCATCAGCGTCCA
Organism: Picea glauca; assembly: GCA_000966675.3. Classification (NCBI taxonomy): domain Eukaryota; kingdom Viridiplantae; phylum Streptophyta; class Pinopsida; order Pinales; family Pinaceae; genus Picea; species Picea glauca. Next base: position 797,527 of record JZKD02S2314021.1, read on the forward strand.
TACGGACTGTACAGTCAGCAACCCTTTTTTTTTACCTCTTTGTAAATTTGAACAGAACGCAATATCTCTTTCTCCTGATGTCCATTTGAACCCAAAAAAGTTGTGTTGGGTTCGTAACGATGAGGCCTACACTCTCGTTCGATTTGAAGCGATTCCGAGCACTTTGAATTTTTGAGCAAAATTTGATCCCCTGATCAATGGCTGCCAAAACATACGTTGCAGATCCATGTGAAAAATATACCAAACAAGTGTTTTTGGCCATGAAATAGGAAAATACAGATGTGGTTACATGCCAATAGCTTTCATAGTCATGAACAAGGCCTAGTAGAAACAGTCTCAAAACCAATATGAAGATACATGTATACCATGGAGTACAATCTGATCTCCCATGATCACTGAAGTCATATAGGTACTGGTCCAATGAAAAGGAACCAACAAATTAGGAAAGTTGTGGCCACATAGTGATGTCTTCAAGTCTTCTACACAATCCACCAAAGGTGCAAGTCTACGTCATGTGAATAAAGGAATTGATGTCGAACACAATGAGACATCGTTTGATTACTGGTCATTGATGTATATTGTTAACAAACATGAGATAGCCTACTGATAATGAAAGTAGGTATCAAGGCACTAAGTACATTCTTACAAGTGTGATAGAGGATTTTTTGTCGAACACCTGAAGAATCCATCGATCAGGAGACATTGATGTATTCCCAACTATCGATGGTGAGAGAGCCTACCACTAATGACTGCAAGCCTCAAGGTACTCATAAGACTCTAGGCCTCATTTCCAGATAATGGGCTGATGTCGATGGAAAGAGACTCACTGAAAGGAGAGAATTAAGGAATCTCTCATTAGTCAACACGAGTTACAAAGTAGGAGCTTCATGATTTGGTGAAAATCAGACAAAGAACATGTTCATGAACCAATGACCCTGTGCATCTTCCGTGTGTACCAAGTGCAAGCGGTACATGAAAAAGACCCTCTGAATAACAACCAATGATGAAAACTGCTGAAAAAGGTGAGGAAACCACCAATAAGGCTAATTCCATCAAGACACTACACAAATCCCAATGTGTGAATAGATGTATTGTCATCTAACATAAGGGAAACCACCCAGTCAACGACCAATGATGAAATGTCGACTACTGGGTTAAAGGTTACCTACCAATGATGAAAGTAGGGCCAAGGTCCATGATAGGACTACAATATCATGTGATTCTGAGACAAACTGAGGGTATGGCCAACATGCAAAGTCAAGAGTTTTGAGGAGTGGTTGACACATGTTGATAAAATTCCTTTGAGCAAGAGCATGAGACATACAGAAGGCTCTGACAGCATAGAACCAATGGTGAAACTATGTTATGCAAGAGGCATCAATGAAATTCTTTGTAGGGACTAGAAGAGTAACCAGTCGGTAGAGAAGACTCTGTGACAAGATCAGCTTCCTAAGGCCATGATAAACCCAAAATTATGATGAGTGCACTCAAATAACTTTGTGCTCTGTTCAAAGGTGACATGACTGCTGTCGATAGAAGATAATAATCCCTTCCCACCCATTCTTTTTTGTTTTTTCATAAAAAACAAATGCTATGATATAGAGGAGGAAATGAGTGTCACAAGTAAGCAAAACTAGTTCCAGCAGTGGAACATACCTATGCTCAAGGCAGGGAAGTGCATGCAGAATATGCACACTTGGGGAATGTTCCCTCCTAGGTATAGGGTGTCAAATTGAAAACGATATAAACAAGGCTCTGCTTGGTTGAGGATGAAAAACTACTGAGGCAAATAGTTTATAACACAAAGCAAGAACCAGCTATAGGCTCAATACTACAAGCAGGGGCATGAGATGCAATCACAACTTAACGCCAAAAAATGTCCTTTTTTATGTCTTTTAGTCTACTTGGTGTGAAAAAGGGATAAACTTGTGCCAAGTAGACATCTTTTCAAAACCAATTTACGAGTGTGAAAAAGACAATTTCACTCGATGATCTTTTCACTTTTTGGTAACGAGTCGAAAAAGAGATTAACTAATACTCACAACCTTTCAAATCCAATTTAACAAGTGTGAAAGGGACAAATCACTCGGCAATCTTTTATCTTTTTAGATGAGTCAGAAAAGAGATTAACTGAGACTTGTTTGGGAGATTCTAGGCAGCAAGTCACGAGGGAGGACAAGGCTCCTGTGCAGACCTTCTATGGAATGTTAGTATCTTACGAAGAACCAACACAAGCTTGGGAAGATGAAAACCTCTCCAAATTGAGGAGGACAAAGTGCTAACGGAGGTTAATGTTTCCATGATATATCAGATAATGCCTCTTCCTGGAAAAGACATAGGCAAAAGCATTGGGTACCCCACAAGACCATCCTAATCAAAGGGAACCTTGTCAAGAGTTGGAGGGAGAGAACTCGAGAAGAGTGAAAATATCTCTTGTTCAGAATGTGAAGTACTAGAAACGCTAAGGAAATGGCATAGAAGGTATAGAACCAGAACCAGAAGAGCGGGATCAACCAAAAATTGCATTGGCGTGACCTCTTCCTTAGACTTGTCACTCTCCAAGACAAGAGTGGGGTTGATCGAAGATTGCATCGATACGACCACTTCCTCAACCATTGGTTGAATAGGATGTGAGACAATAAGGTCAAGAGGTGAGTCAACCCAGAAAATAGGAGTGTTGTAGGTCGAAGATTGTATCAACATGACCATTGGTTGAACAAGATGCATGACAACAAGGTCAAGAGACGCATCACCCCATAACATAGGAGAGATGTCAGTCGAAGATTGCATCGACATGACCAGTGGTTGAACGGGATGCGAGACAACAAGTTCAAAGAATGCATCAACCCCTAAAGGAAAAGGGTGTTGGCCGAAGATTGCATCAACATGACTGTTGTATTAAACAAGGAAGGAACGGAGTGTGGGGAAACCATAGATGACTCGAAACTTGAAGGGCCCTCAAGTGAGAACCAAGCTTCCGGTATCCCAATAGTAGCGGGACACAAACGAGTAAATTGATTTCCTTTGCAAGTCCTACAAAGGAATCTAGTCTTACGTCTAAAATCTCCAACATGACTCGCAAAGGTTGGCGATGGATCCCCAACATGACTAGCAGAGGTTGGTGATGTAATTCCAGTATGAAACATAGTGACCAGACTTGTGCCCCCAACATGACTTGTAGTGGCTAGTTGCAGGTCTTCAACATGACTTGAAGAGGTTGTCAACCAATCTCCAACATGACTAGCAGAGGTTGGCAATGCAGTTACAGTATAACTAGCAGTGACTAGACTAGTGGCGGTGGTTGATTGCAGTATTTGAGACCAAAGTCTAGGGAAAGATTGGTTTTGAGAAATTGTAGGCCAGGAAGGATCCTGGTTTACTCCATGTCCCTATCTGACAGGATAGTATCCCCCTCCATACTGATTCATAAAGGGTTGTAAGGGTATTGACATTGAGGAATCCACTTGCAAAGATAAAGCGACATGGCAAGGGTTACTCATGTGAGGATATATGTTTCCCCCAGATGAAGAAAATTCGTGAGGGGGATTTCCCATACTAAAAAAATAACTCCCCCTTGATGAAACACCAGAGGACAAAAGAAGGTCCACCATGGGAAAGGTGTTCATAGGAACTGACATAGTGGAAGAAGGATGAGTGGACAGAGTGTAATAAGTAGAATGATTGCCTATTTGGGCACTTACTTCTCGCATAATGGATTCGTAGGAAGAAAGATTCCAACCTCCTACCATAAGAGGTGTTTCGAGGATATGACTCCCACCAAATGGAGAGGGAGAATAAGGAGGCATCATTCCCCCAGACCCAAAAATTGTATTCACATAAGGAGGTGAGACATAGGATGGCAAGTGAGAAGACATATCAACAGGAGAGTGACTAGAGACCCAAGGTGCGAACTGAGTGTCATAGTTTTGTATACCATTATAAAAAGAAAATGGATTTGTCCCCATGAAATGAGTAGGCATCATGGGGTAGGTAGCGGTGAATGAGGGAGCCAAAGGGACTCCACTATCCATGATAATGAGAACTTAGTATAGACTCTTAAGGCCAACTAGTAATCAAAGAGCACACCAAAAGTCAAACGACTGATATACATGAAAATGGGGTAAAGTGGTTGTGTGGCCTCCCTCCCTAATGAAGGTATGTCTCGCCCAAGAGGGGCCTGAGACTCCCTACTAAATATCAGAGGTAACATAATCAATTATAAGGGCCCCCATGGGCTTAACAACCAGTCAGTCAGATTCCCCCGAAGAGATAATCCTCCATAAATGTTGCGTGTTGTTCAACCCTTATTTGACCTAGGGTACCTGCAGCATAACCCCTGCAAGTAACCTATGAGACACCTAAGTCAAGAAACTAATAAACCATTGTATAACCGATGCACAAGTGAGCAGTCGTAAGTCTAGATCACCATATGGGCAGGGCAGCAAAGCCCGAAATCTTGAAAGCATCGCCTCTCACGGAGGTATGGGCACTAACAAGATCCCCAAATAAGAATAAATCCATAGAAATATAGTTGACGCTAGGAAGGTATCGTGGGGATATCCCTTGAACTGACTTCACATGACCTCGTGATTAACTCTGGTGTGAGCGGAGCCTCCTGATCTTACCAATTATACAATGGATTTCTCCACTCGCTGACCCAGACACATATGTTGATTTAATTTCCTTGGATAAGTTTACTCACAAAGTTCTATTCCAAGGCACTAAATCCTAGGCTAGTTTGTGTACCTTAGAAAATAAAATCGTTACTAATAAATTTTAAATTATAGCATTGATTTTATGGTCGTGATTACTCAAAAAGGTATATGGTGATGAAACCAATGGCGTTATGACTCTGCAAGAAAAGTAAATATGAAAGTAATGCAAAGTCCTAACTTTAACTTTTGATGAATGATATGCTCCTAAAAATGATGCAATTTTCAAATTCAAATCTGTGATTAAGAAGTAAAGATGCAATCTTTCACTATATGCACTAAGCTAACGATAAAAACTCAAAGACAAAAAATGCCAAGCAATGCAAAATGCCTATTTTTTTTTTTTTTTTGAATATATCGACACTGAAAATGCATGGACTGAAAAGCAACTTGATATATATTCCTACTGTGTATAGAAAATAGATAACTCAAGAAGGATATCAAGCAACAAAACACCCAGCCCAATGTACAAGAACAATAAAAATGAAAATATGAAGAGAAAAACTTTGCCCAAAAATTCAACCAAAAAATGGGTTCCTGTCATCCCACAAGCACTCGATAGGCACTACAAAGACTTAATAAGGCTCAGCAAGCATCAAATCCCACCCAAAAAACACCACACCAAGAAATAAAGAAAGGAAAAAAGGTGTATGCAACTGTTTGGGCAAACAATGCGTATATACACAACTTGTGGTGAGACAGACCACGTATGTACAAAACTGTCAAGCAAAAAAGGTGCATATATTCTTTGAAACAAGGCCAGGCAAGGGAGAAAGGATGAAAACTTAGACCCAAAGTGAATAGGATATGTCAAGTAATGACACGACAAGACTACAATAGAAATGAGAGCAATCTAAAGAGAAAAGTACTTCAAACCCTAAGAAAGAAGATTCATCCCTTGTATGGTTGCCAATTCTGTTACGAGGAAAATCTCTCTATGGCTAGGTTGAACCACAAGAGACAAGAGTGACTGTAGAAATCAACTCAATTCCAACATATGCTATATAAACTAATGTGCAAAGGAGGTAAGAAAGAGGCCTACCTCATCCAAACGTTTGATAATGTCCACTGTTGAGCACTTCAACCCAAAGATTTATACCTGCAACAAGTTCTCAAGAAACAAGAAGAGAAAGCATATAGTGATAATATAAAAGGTTAGCACATTAGATAGAATAATCCATTAATATACAAAACAAACATGCCCATGGATCATAATACATATATTTGCAAGATATCAATTGGACAGGAAAGGAGTATTTCTATTAATAAATGATCATCAAAAGTGAAAACATTACAGACTTTCGTGTCGGCACGGTTCAGAACCAAGAAACCAAGTTCCTTCCAACTGGGCATCCACCACTTCAATCCTCCACTAAAGGTAGGCTCATATAAGGGAGACAAAGAGGTTATCCATCAATAAGGGAAGAGCTTGGGGGGTTGATAGCTGTGTTCAGACTTAAAGAACAAAGGAATGTAGACTCAATAATGAAGTAATAATTTCTCCATAGTAACTTTGCTCTCAAAGTTGAATTCTCTCTCTCTTCCATAGCTCGGAATTCGCTTCTTTATAGCCTTCAAAATGCAACTGAAGGGTCGATTAAGAACATTTCCAGTATATGGAAGGTCAAGGATCAGATATCCCATGTCGTGACATGGAAACCCAACATTTAATTTTGATTTTCTGGCACAAATCCCGATGTACATGGGTTGTAGTAAAACAACTAGTGTATACGCATGCTATATAGCTTGCAAGGTGCGTAGAAGTGGAAAAATATTTATTTTTTTTCTCTGGATTTATCAATCAGGGAAAGTAAGTCTTCATAGGAAAATGGAGTAAGGCCCTCCCTACAATATTGCATAGGGTGAGGAAAATATTGCTCTAACAGGGAGGAGCCATGCAGTCAATGGAACTTCCATGCCTGAGGAGGTCATCACCAGACATGGGATTAGAGGTATAGTTACCCGATATCTTCTCTTTTATTTCTTTATATTAGTTTTGGTATTCATGGGGTAGTATTGAGAATTAATTATCTTTTATATGGTCATTCACTTTGCCTACATTATGAACCCTGGTGTAGTTAAATTGGGGATTTCCCGCTAGTAGAACTGGCGACCATACTAGGGAAGCCTCTAGGGTTTTTTAGGGGATTTTGGGTTGTTTGATTGGTGTTCTTGCCTTTCAATTTTATGTCAATTTTTTTGAGTTTCTCAAGGGATTCTGGTCACCTTCAGGTGATATACCAGTTGTCCCTGCCTTGTAAGATTGCCTGATCTTTTCTTTTTCTGGAAAGATACAGAGATGTACGTGCCCTGTCTTGAGTCATTCTACGTACATACGTGCTCTGCTCAATAAACAACCCACATACATATGAAGGTTGTTGATACAACAACTCACGTCTCTATTTCAAGAATTGTTTTGAAAAAGAGGGAGATTGTCTCTCTTTCCTAATTGAAGTTCACACTTCTCAGGATTTTCTTGGATTAGTCTAGAGTCTCTATTTATAGCTATAGCCTGCGTTTAGAGTTCAGTTTACTTTTCTTCTTGATTTTCTTGTGTTTACTTTTAAAAGGGTTTTAAGAAAGATTTTGAATTGTAGATCTTCCTTCTTGGTTTCTTGAGTGATTTTGTGTGATCTGCAGTGGGCTAAAGATTTGTTTCAATCTTGTTTTAGTCTTATTTTTACCCCTTTTACTTGATTTGAAAAAAAAAAAAGATCTATTTCAATTTTTCTCTTTAAGGCAATTTCAAAAATAATAAAGATTTTATTTTCAGTTTGGTAAAGTAGTTAGAGTTGATTATTTACAAAAAAGGAAAAAGAGTTTGTTTTTTAAGTTCTTTATTGATTTCCTTAAACATAAGTATCTTTTAGTCAAGCGAAAGCACGTTTTAGGTTTTCTTTACAAGATCTTGAAAATGTTAGTTAAAGAAATTTTGGTTACAAAGAGTTAGTTGTAAAACTTTGCTTTTGGATTAAAAGTAATTTTTCTTTCAAGTTTCGTATTTTTCTCCTCTTTTTCGCCTCTTATAACATCACTAGTTTCACCACCATATCCCATGAGTAAATAAAACCATTAAAAAGAATGATAGATCTAAAATAAAATAGAATTTTTACGTTTGTAGGGTCAACCAACTAGTTTAGGGCTAGGACCTTGAATTAGGTTGGAGAGGAAACTCTTCAAGGCCGCTAAAACAAACATTGGAGTATGAGTTAGGGAGTGTTTAATTCTAGTGTCGTAAAAGCTATCCCGGACCCCTCTAACACAATGGCTAAACATGAGGTTGCATGAGGAAAGGCAACGGAGATAACCCCTCCAAAGATAGACTGGACGTACTGGGGAGCACATATTGAAGATCTATCTCGGGAATAATACTGACTGCATTCCTACGGAGCTTCATGGACCTCAAATCCATTCGAGATCCTCTATTGTCTTCCAGACCATTTTCTTTTGATACCCTTGATAGGTTTTAGACCTGTTATCATACTCATTGTGATTCGTCCGACTGTTGACTGTACCCGCTTAGTGACTAACTGCGAGCTGGAAACTTAGTTGCCCATATTCTAGGGACTTACACGGGTGACTGCGGGGGTATACCACTGTACCTGGTGCAAACATTGGATCATGCTTCATAGAGTATACCTAGAGGGTGGTTTCGTGTTCAAGTTTCACTTACACCGGTTAGTTTCTTTAGTGTCAATTGGCATAACTATCCTTCCTACTAGATAGTCATTTACTTGATTTTCCTTTAGGAATTTTTAGTGTGTGCTCTGTGCTCCCTATTTTTCCATAGTGAGTTACTCAGTGATTATTTTGGTTCTCTGACTTAAGGTGGTAGACCACCCACTCTATCAAGCGTGAGGACATTTTGGTCTTCCACTTAGAAACATGGAGCCGCCTCTATATAGGCATTGTTTTTATACCGCTGGTTCACCAAAGTCAGTGTGAGAGACTTTTACGGACTTGAAATATCCCGCAAGGGGAGAACCTGTGCATAAGATATTCATTGAAAAAGTTACTGACAATACCAAAAAAGGAACCCATTCGCAAGGGGATTCTTTTTCTTTTCCTTTCTTCAGAAATGTCGGTGTCCCTTTGATGGCCACTTTGTACATTCTTGGGTTGAATGTGGGACTATCGGTTCGGTTGGGTACCATTCCAAATGTCCTAAATTCTCTTGACGCTTCTCAGTTAAGCACCTTATGTCATGGGCACCATTTTTATGTTCCTTCATCAACAAAGTCTTCTCCTCCTTCTCCTATCTCTGGTGAAAGTACAATTACTAGTAACTGGAAGTCTAAATGAAATAAAAAGAGGAAGAATAGGAAAGAACCCAGCCTCTGCAAGACATGTTGAGGGAAAAAGTCCAGTCACTTCTAGTCCTATTGGTGATAGGTCTATAGCCTCTGCGAGTCATGTTATCGACCCATCACGAACCTCTACAAGTCATGTTGGAGATGTGCAACTAGCCACTGCTAGTCATATTGGGGGAATTTATTCGGTTGAGAAACCTAGATGGATAGGACATAAGCCTAAGTTCCCTTGTAATATTTGCAAGGGACATCACCTTACTCATTTATGCCCTGGAATTTCAGAAGTACAAACATTGTGGTCCCTATCTACAAGCTCTTCTAATTTTGAGTCTTCTGAAGTTTCCTCATAGTATGTTCAGCCTTCGGTTGATCAAGTGGTCATGCCGATGCAATCTTTAGCTGATCCCACTCCTCTTTTGGGGGGTGATGTGCCTATACACCATGTTTTCTCTTATCCTATTCAGCCAGTGGTTGAGAAAGTGTTCATGACGATGTAGTCTTTGACTGATCCCACTCTTCTCTTGGAGAGTGTCGAATCTACCAAAATGGTCATGTTGTTGCAATCTTCAGTTGATCCCACTCTTCTCTTGGAGAGTGATGTGTCTACCTGTTGGCAGGCAATTCACATTTTTTTATGATCCTATAAGATTCCTACACCTATGTCTTGCAAACATCAAGTTTTTGTCACAATTTTCAAATAAACAACATTTTCATTTCTTGTGACATTTACACACTTATTTTCGTTTTGTTTTCACGACTGTAAGCGTGAAAACTTAATCTTTCGAAGTCATATTTCGATCACTATCTGAACTGTCGTTATTTTTTTTGTCGATATGCCTATTGTGCTTACCTTTTGTTTATCATTATGTAGCTGGTAGAACTTTCGAACTTACTCATTGGACATTCTTATATTGATTGTGTGATTGGGTTTCATTGAGTTTGCAATGCATTGATATTTGGATTTGCATTTTTATTTTGATTTACTTGACCTTTGGTTTCGTGAAAATACAATGGGTGTTATGGTTAAATCTTTCATTTATATCTTTTGTGTTTTCATAACTATTGGTTTGTTGATTGAATTCCTATTGGCACATTGCTTAAATGATGGATATGAGCTGTTAAAATGCATCTGTGCATGGTTAAACATATGCTTTTAGTGTTGAATCGTATGATTAATGGTTTCAAACTTTGGTATAACATTGATTAAATGCATTGTTTATACACTTACCATTGTTTCATTGGTTGGGCAAATGACATGAGTGTTAAACTATGCTTTAATGGATATAACATCTATGAACACCGGCGGTGGTACTGTTGACCATAATTGTTATGCATGGCAGTGAATAACTCCACCACCTTCACACGATGGCATTTAAGCCTACCACTTATCATCGTTCACTTCTGTTAGCAGCTCGCATCTCTGCTCTTGTGTGTGTGTTGTGATACAAACCCTTGGTTTACCATGTGCTCGGCTCCATGGCACCAGTCATGCGGATCGATCCAAACGACAACCAACCTCTGTTAATGTTTGACAATGCCTGCAAAGACTTGGAAGATAATGGATGGATTACCTTCATGAAACGATTTGAGGGTTTTAACCTCTGTGTAGCATGATAGTTTGCCTTGACTTTTGATGGTTGTAGAGCCAAGGTGGGAAACATAAAGTTAGAAATTGATGAAGGATTTATCAGTTCTTCTATAGGGTTACCTGCCACAGGACAACGTTGGCTTAAAAATTGTAAGGTCGAGGAGGTCCCATGGACACTGCTATTCCTCTCGCGCAAAGTCACCTCTTGTGACAGAGGTATGCCCATCTCTGCACTTAAACCGCGATGGCACGATACTTTGATGGTAATCAAACAGTTTGTGACCTGTGAAGGTAGATACAGACTTTTGTTTCTCTACCACTTGCGTTTGCTTATGATTTTTATGGGATACTCGTTGAATATGTCCTTTTATTTTCATCGTAGCCTGTATAAAATGTCGAGAAGGTTCAAAAGACAGCAGGCTGACAGTAGTCTGTTCCACTATGGGCTTATTAAGCTTATCATTCTGTATCATTTGGGTTTGCACGGGGATAGCTGGAGCGCTTTCGTTGCTCGAAATGGTTTTGAGGACCCGAACCTGGTTAAGGTTGACAAGCCTATGGTGAATGAAACCAAGGTTGAGCCGCCTATTCCCTTCCATGTCCTACTGCTTAAACCCTCGGTCGACCCTGGTATTGACTTACCCAACATTGTTATTGAGAAAGTTGACACTATTGATATACCTGTGAGCAAGAAGCCTAAGGCAAAATCTACTGCTAACGCTAAGGGTAAAAAGAACGCATGTTTGATTTCACGGATGGACAGGAACAAACCTAAACCCTCTGCTGAGTCAAAGCCTATCGTCCTAAGTGAGGATTTTGATTCTGACATTGAACGTTTCTTAGCCAGCGAGTACCCCTACTCGCAGGGTTTATGTCCCGAGCCCCCTTATGATTTCATATCTAACCTTCCCCCATGCCTAAAGAACGACCCTATCTACCTGGGTATTAAGTTGCCTCGTTAAACCCTCGGTCATTTGGCCAAACCCTCGCCTACTCTTTCTAAACCCACACAGTCACCTTGTGACCAATGTGATTCATGGTTGGAACGATATTACATTGATGTTCCCATACTCCAATCAAAAATTCAATCACTGGAAGACCAGATTGCAGTGCTAACCAGTCAAAGAGCCAAGCCCCAAGCAGCTGATAAGAAGAAAAAGACAACAGGCTCCATCTTGTTCAAAAATGTTGAATCAGCCACAGTCGTGGTCAACTCTAAACTGGCATCATCAAGCCATCTCGTCGTTGTACAGCTATGAAAATTTGATATCGTTTGTTTTGTGAATAATTTAGGTTAATATAATGATTTGTATTCTGTTTTTAAATAGTTCAGTCACTCATCCAAATGCCTCTGTCATTAGGTGATCATCCTATACATGGTTTCGTTTTGATAAAATAGAAGGAATTTCGATTTGATATACGATTTGCTCATAGATTTTTATTGGATTTGAATGGTTATTCGTTTGGATTTCATTTTCTAAGTCTGTCTGAGTGAAGTAACAAAATTAATGGTGTGTTTTCAATATGATTTGTTTTGTATCCACTCCGCACGGGAAGTTCCATACTCAATTTAGAATACGATTGTGCTCAGACTCGATCTCGTATGATTCATATGCTGTATTGGTAAACGATTTCGGGAGTGTAGTTGTTATGATATGCTGTGTCATAAGATTTTCCAAATCATGAGTACCACTCTGTTTTGGAAAGAAACACTCTATTTTTATAAAAATGATCTCATTAAACCTGTGTGAATGCGCCCGAATCGTGGGATGTTTTTGATTCGTAATCACTATGTTGAAACCTTTTCTATTCGATTCACTTCTATTCTGACTAGATTATGAGTTGGCAAGATTGTTTTGTGATTTGGGCTCGTGTTTTAATTGTTTCTCTGTTTGATTCATAAAACAAATTGATCGACATTCGTTACTCCTGTCAAATCCGATTGTAATTCATTGCCAAATGAACGATTCTGACCAAAGTCAAAACACTCTTGTTTGCCCAATTCATAGTAACAGATTACGAATTTTGTCGCTAGTCAATCGATCCTGTTACGATTTTATTTCAATTCATTTTTACACCAGTTTGAATTAATATATTCGTGGCTATGACTACACAGTGATAACGATTTGATAACGATTTTGTTTGGCTCCGATCGTATCCCTTGTTGATAAGATAGCATAACATTTGTATGCAAGTTGTTTTGATTGTGTTGATTCCAAATTGATATCGAACGATTTCACAATATTTGGATTATGGTTCTATTCATTTGATTTTGTGGTGACACAAGAAACAGAGTATGACTATCTTTGTAATCATTCAATTGATTTGGATCCTCTTCGATTTCGAATTGCTTAACAAATTCAAATTAAATGATTCATTTTCAAATTGATATTGGATGTCAATTAAATTGAAATATTTTAAAAGATTTTCGATTAATTTCAATGCTGATTCTATACCTTATTTAGACTAGCTACAGAATCAGATGATTCTGTAGCTAGTCTATAGAATTAGTTTTTCTATCATTTCATTAATAAAAGATCCTTCTAACTTGTTCATTTTTGTCTTTTTCAGGTGAATTCTAATTGCATGGGATTTGATGGACAATCTAGAGGATATTTTCATATTTTATTTTCATTTTAGTTTCCTAGTTTAGACAACTTTGGGATATCTTCCAAGATTTGATGTAAACAATTTTATAACTTCCACAAGGAGGTTTTACCCTGTGGAAAACCTTTAAATACTTATTATTTTGTGTAATAAGGATCATCCTCGCTTGTGAGAGAATTAGGATAAGGGATATCTAATAGAGACTAAGACAGAAATTGATGTTTTGCTACAACTTTCGCTTTCATAATATCAATCTTTTGTTTCATGTTTATGTTTATCAATTTGTATTTGATTAATGACTACTTTAGCTATCTTAGTCTTTTGCAAAGTGATATGATTTAATTAATATGATCCATATCTGTTTTCTTCCAGTATTTAAAAACATAGCAATTACTTGATTCAGTTTATGAATGACAGATTTCTCTTCTTCATTAATGGGATTATTTTGTATAAGTCTTTGCATAACAGGTTTACCTAATTGTAGAGATTTATAAATCATATGATTGTTGTGATTTTTATGTCTTGTTTGTCCTGTAAACAAACTTAAAGAGCATTGTGGCTATCGTTTACGATAAGCTTTTGGATTATTCGGTGCGAGTTTCCTTCCTCCAACCTGCTAGCACAGTCATCATACATAGGGAAAATCTGGAGCGTATCTCCAGGTTAGTTTGTGATTATTTTTGTTAATTTGTTTAGTATAATTCAAGTAGTTTGATTAGATATATTTGTAGTTTAGATTAGTGATTTAGTTTAGTTTTTTTTTTTTTTTTGTTCATAAAATTATAAAAGCAACAAAAAATGTCTTTTACTGTCTTAGGGAAGAATGCAAATGAGTTTTTCAGGTTTTATTTAAATATGTAAATTGTGGATATTGTACATTTTGTGAATAAGTTATATTGCAGTTAGAGTTTGTTTAGTAGTTAGTTTTAATTAGATTAGTTTATTAGTTTGTTTTATTTATTGTTAGTTAGTTTAGTTTGTTTTATTTAGTTTTAGTTAGATTAGTTAGTTTAGTTTTCTTTTTTTTTCTTAGGACCTTAAATCGGCTAACGAAGCCGCTAAACCCGTCAGGGTGGTTCATTCCAAATGGCTTGGGTTATTAGACAACCCCAGACCGGTTCCACTCTCTCAGTTGATGGACGGTCGATTTCGCCCGTCAACAAATGGCACTAGAAGGAGGGCCTGAACTTAATTAATGGCACGAGGCAGTCGCAAGACTCCTCCCCCCCCTAATCGCTCACCTATAGTGACTAGAAGCCATTCACACGATAATATTCCCCTTCAAACAACAACTTCTTCAACCGACGATCCTCAGATCACAGTTGAGCTAGAAACCCCTAATCCTACAGGTGGTGACATACAAGAGATCGTCTGTCAATCTCTTATTAAAACTCATAGTGCCTTAGCTCGTCTTAGGCAACCAAACCATCCGTGGGGTCAATCTTTGGATTTCTCTGATATCAGAGAACAATTAGGTGACACTAACCTCACTTTGAATCCCACATATCCAATCAAAAATCCTGCTGCAGGAGGATCTGGGATACCTCCTTCACCACCTCCATCATCTCCTTCCTCTTCTGGAGGAGATTCTTCTTAAGAAGACAATTCACCTTCTCAGCCTTCCACACCCACTACCCCAATGGAAAATTAGAACAACCCTGCTAGACCCTGGCTTGATCAAGATGTTGTAGCTGTACCAGGAGCTCAACACCCTCTAACTAAACACCCAGAGAAATGGCTTCCCAAGTTTGATCCTGACTCAAAACAGATAGCTAAAGATCACATTAAAAAATTTATGTTAGCCATTAGACTCCGCAATGTTGAACATGAAGACGTTGTCTGTAGGTTGATCCATTATACTTTTGAGGGTAATGCCTCCACTTGGTATTTTTCCCAACAACCCCATACCATCGTGTCTTGGGAAAAGTTTGAGTCATGCTTTTTGGAAAAATTCGGAGACGGTAAGCCTCCGGATGTCCTAGTCATGGATCTTTCTATCTTAAGAATGAACCCAAAAGAAAAAGTTAAAGAATTTAATCAAATATTCTTAACACTTAAAAACTGAATCCCTGCAGATTCCATGCCTGCCAAGAGTCTTATAATAGCTTACTACACTAAAGCTTTATATCAAAGTATAGCTATTTGGGTTAAACGATCTAAGAAAGCCACATTGTTAGAGGCCTTCGAGGAGACCAGCCATATTGAAAAAGACATACTAAGTCTTAAAGTCTCTTCTAGCAACGAAACTGAGACTAGTTCTGCCTCTAGAAAGAAGATCGAAATTCTACCCAGACCCACTCAAAGTAAAACACAACCTGAAAACTCTGATTTGGAAAACTTAACTAAAGTTGTTCAAAAACTGTCAAATCAAGTTATAGACTTAAAAAGGTCAACTGAAGAAGCTTCCTCGAGTAAAGGAACCTACAAACCCCCTTTCAGAAAGCCTTTTCCTACCAACTGACCGAATCCAAACCTCGAAGGCTTAAATCTAGAAAGTTTGCAATGTGCCCTTCAAACAATTCTAGAAGCTCAAGATAACTTGATGCCCCCTGAGATCCCTCAGGAGGTAGTTGAACAAGAAACAGTTCAAGAAGAAGAGTCTTCTCCAAACATCTTTGGACACTTCTTGGATAGCATATTTCAAGCTAACTTCAAGACTGTTCACCCTTATAATACTAGGAGGAAGGCAACAAACAAACCTTCTATCAAAAACACTACAACTTCACCTCCAAAGCAATCTAAATCACCTGAGACTAAACAGAGTAATGTGAACCCCAACTTAGATTATGATGTTGTTGAAGATCTTAAAAAGTTAATGGCTAACATTTATATTTATGAGTTATTGAAGTTTCTATTTCTGCTTCAAAAAATGTTGCAAAATATTTTAGAGAATGGCAAAAATGGTAATTCAAGTGGTAACAAGGTTGTGCAAAGGAAAGTTCCGCAGAAGACTTCCACTAAAAATAATCCTGTTCCTCAAGATAAAGGAAGCCTTCCTGTAAGTAATGTAAATAATGTAAATAATGTAGATAAAGTATCTTTAGAAACTGTGAGTAAAAATCCACAAGCTACTACTCTTAGCAGTCACAAAAATGTACCTCCTTTCTTGTTAACTTTCGAAATTTTCAACAGAAATGTGCATAATTGTATTTTGGACTCAAGAGTGTCATCCAATGTGATGCCTTGGTCTGTCTGCCAAAATATTAACACTGAAGTGGAACCGTCTACTTTAAAAATCATACAACTTGATCGAACAAATGTTAAAGTTATAGGCGAACTAAAAAATGTATTGATTAGATTATCATCTAACCCCAAGGTTCATCAGATTATTGATATAATTGTTGTGGATATTCTAGAAGTGTATGGTTTGTTTTTAAGCAGGGATTGGTCGGAGCAGCTACATGGTTACTTCGCAACAGACTGGTCTCACCTATGGCTTCTAAAGAATGGTAAGCCTAACAAGATCAGGGTGAATCGTGAGCGCTACCTTAAGTTCACGGTCACAGATTTGAACGATCTTAACAAACCATATACCCCTTCTGCTGATTCACCCGAAGTCCAAGGGATGGAAACCTTCTTCGGCAATTTCATGGCCGAGGCATCACCTATCATCAATCTAGAACAACAGTCCGAGATCGTAGCATATATGCAACCAACAACTTCTACGCAACAGTCCTATGTGCCCGATGGAAATCAAATTTGGTCTCTATATTTCGACGGTTCTAAGTCTAAAGAAGGAGCTGGTGCAGGCTGCATCATTATCGATCCGGCAGGTAACAAGACATTAATGGCTTGTAGACTAGAATTTGAATG
>JZKD02S2314021.1:814563-839237 GCA_000966675.3 Picea glauca
AATACTGCAGAATATGAGGCTTTACTGCAAGGTCTCAGAAAAGCTCTGGATATGAACATTCAAAACCTGGTTGTATTTGGCGACTCTGAAATAGTGGTTAGACAGGTAAGAGATTCTATACATTGTCTTTCCCTGCATCTCAAAAGTTACCAGTCTGAGGTATGGAGTTTAATGAATAGATTTTCTTCTTTCAATATAAATTCCATTCCTAGATTAAATAATGTTGAAGCAGATCTATTAGCTAATGTAGCTTCTAAACTTCTTCCTGCAGAAGGCTTATCCCCAGACGCATTCTCCGTCAAACTACTATTTCGGCCATCCGTTCCTGACAACATCATGAACTGGAGAGTATTTGACGACGATCAGCAAATTATCAACTTTCTACACATGGAAGAAACCTTTCAAGGCACAGTGATAGATGAACGCATGCACGATGACAATTTCCATGATTTTACGGTAATACTTGATCCTACCTGATCCGAAATCCCCTGAAGCACTATCGAACATGGTAAATTCCATACCCAAATCTATAGTTAGATTAGATAAGTTTTATGATTTCGAAGATAAATTTAAAAAGATGGTCAATTGTAAAACTAATAGTTCCTCATTGTCTTATGAAAAAGTGAACTTAGGAACTAGTGAAAATCCTCAGTGCATTAACCTAGGCTTGGGATGTTCTAGACAAGAAAAAATTGCTTTTGTTAAATTATTTAAAGAATTTAAGGATTTCTTTGCATGGACTTATGATGATCTTAAAACTTTCGACCCTAATATCATACAGCATGTCATCCCGATGAAGCCCCAAACCTTACCCTTCCAACAAAAACTGAGGAAGATGCACCCTAAACTTGAACCGACCATTCAAAAAGAATTGAATAAACTCCTAAGTGCTAAAATATTTTTTCCTGTTAGGCACACTCAATGGGTGTCCAACCTTGTCCCAGTGCGGAAGAAAAATGAGGAAATTTGACTGTGCATCGATTTCTGAAACCTCAATAGAGCGTCTGATAAAGACAACTATCCTGTCCCAGCCATGAAACAGATCCTTCAATAGGTATATGGTTCCGAGAGGCTATCCTTCTTAGATGGTTTCTCTGGATACAACCAAGTCCTGATGTCTCCACCAGACCAACTTAAAACTACCTTCCGTACCCCGTGGGGCACTTATGCTTATCGTAAAATGCCCTTTGGATTGATTAATGCTGGTGCTACCTTTCAGAGAGCAATGGACATTGCTTTTTGAGGCTTAATCAATCACTCTGTCGTAGTTTACTTAAATGATGTGACTATTTATTCTAAAAACAAAGATGATCATCTAGCTCACTTATGAGTCGTTCTGCTACGATGTCGTAAATATGGCATCTCCTTGAACCCCAAAAAATCCATTTTTGCAGTAGAACAGGGTAAACTCTTAGGTTTCATTGTGTCTAGTAAAGGAATGATTATTGACCCTGAAAGGACTCAAGTCATCGCTAAACTTCCCCCTCCTACATCCAAAAAATCCATGCATTCTTTCTTAGGCCAGATTAACTTCGTGAGAAGATTTGTCCCCAGTTTCTCCGAAATGGTTAGGCCTCTACAGAACCTGATTAAGAAAGATACCCAATATCACTGGGGACCCACAGAAAATCAAGCTTTAAATGCCATAAAGAAGGCCATAATTGATGCTCTGTCTCTCATGAGCCCTGACTTCTTTCAAGATTTTACACTCTATAATTTTGCCTCTGACCATTCCTATGCCACCATCCTAACTCAGAAGAATGTTGAGAACAACGAAGTACCCATCGCCCTTATGAGATCTTCTTTCAAAGGTGTTGAACTTAACTATCCAGTGGTTGACCGGAAAGCCTACGTTGTTTTCAAAGCAGTTAAGCATTTTCGCTCCTATCTTTTGAAGTCAAGAATGAAAGTCATTGTCCCCTACCTTGCCGTAAGGAACTTGTTAGTACAGAAGGAGTTAGGAGAGAAGAGAGCTAACTGGGTCACCTCCTTGTAGGAGTATGACTTAGAAATCACCCCAGCTCATATTGTGAGAGGACAAGGGTTATGTAAGTTGGTGGTTGATTCAGAAACAGGACAGCTAGAAGACAGTGATACGTCAAACCTAGGACAAAGTGATCAAATCCTAATCTGTTGCGCAGAAAACCTTGTTAGTCCCTGGTACGACGATATTAGATTCTATCTTGAACATGGGTTAGCACCTCGTAACCTTGACTCTGCCAAGAGAAGAGCGTTGAGGCTAAAGTCTACCTCCTTTCATCTGGTTAATGGTGTACTATTTCGTCAGAATTCTGACGACGTACTGATGCGCTGTCTTGAAAAAGACAAAGCAGAAAAAGTCTTGCTAGAGTTGCATGCAGGAGAAGCTGGTGGTAACTTCGGTGGTGACACCACTGCTCATAAGGTTTTAAGAGATGATTACTACTAGCCCACACTCTTTAGGGACGCCCATGCCTTGTGTCGTAAATGTATCATTTGTCAGAAAGCATCAGGGCGGTTGCAAAAACCAGCCTTTCCCTTGCAACCCGTTTCAGTAAATTCTCCTTTCTAGCAATGGGGCCTTGATATCATAGGTCCAATTAACCCTCCATCCTTGCAACAGCACAAGTATATTGTGACAACCACATATTACTTTACTTGATGATGTGAAGCTGCTGCATTAAGAACTGTCAACACCAGTCAGGTAATTGCCTTTCTGAATTCGAATATTATCACTTGTTTCGGTATCCTTGACTGTTTAGTCTTTGAAAACGCTTCATACTTTTCTTCTCTTGAGATGAGCAAGTTCTATTTGGAAAAAGGAATAAATCTGAAGTATTCTGCTAGTTACTACCCCCAGGGCAACGGATTAGCAGAATCAACAAATAAGAACTTGATTAAAATTATCAAGAGAAATGTGGTTGAAAATCACAAGAATTGGCACAATGCACTGCTGAACGTGCTATGGGATGATAGGGTAACACCAAAAGCTACTATAGGAAACTCCCCCTTTTTTCTCGTTTATGGCAGAGAAGCAATTCTGCCACCTCACATTCTTCTTCCTTCGCTTCAGTTGTCACAGAAAGTCCAAGAAGAAAATTGTCCCCCTCTAGAAAACTGAATTAATGCTTTGATGAAGCTAGAAGAAGTAAGAGCCCAAAATAAATGTAAGTTAGATTAGCATCAAAAATTGGTTAAAAGCTCGTTCGATTCTAACTCTGCTTCTGATAGGAATTTTGAAGTAGGCAATCTCGTCTTAAAGTGGGACAAACCACATGAGGGAAAGGGAGAACACACAAAATTTCAAAACTTGTGGCTTGGACCATTTTTAATTGCTGAAAAGTTGGGTCCTAGTTCCTTTCGATTGCAGAATCTTGAAGGGCAGCTTGACACCTACCCGGTGAATGGCCAAGCCATGAAGAGATACTTTGCTTGATAACTACCCTTGTATTCTATGCAAATATTTTGTTTTTGTTTGTATTTTCGCTTGCTTTCTGTTTTGATTTGATTTGAATTTATCAGTTTGTGTTTTTTGAAAAATACACATACCTGTACACTGAGATATTCAGACAAAAGACGATAGAAAATTCCTTCGCTGAAATAAATTCTGAAAATTTTGTACAAACATCAATGGTATATTTCTGAAATATATATGTGTGTTGGAAAAATCTGTTGTTTAAAAGAAGTTGACTGATTTCGATCTCTGAGAAAAGCTTGTCATGATCATCTATTATCTTTTTACGCTGTCCCGTTTCAGTAAAGGAATGACTCAGAGGATGTATCCCTGTCTTAGGAAGTTGTTTTGTAAATAAAACATCTCTGGATCTAAATAAAGGACAGTTCTAAAAAAATTCTGATGAGGTCTAAAAAATATGTTAAAATATCAAAGATTTTCAGCGTCACCCCACTCAGTTATATATCTATGAAAAACAAAATAAAATTATTAAGAAGAGCTGTGGGAAGTGCTTGTAAACCCGTTGGGATGATGAACAGGTCTGTTGGCAGCGGGTAAATGCATGCATGATGCCAAGACAACTTCGCTGGGGTACTGAACAGGCCCACTGGCAGCGAAGAAATGTCGGGTGTATGAAAATTTGCAATAAAAAAGAAACCTCTTTAATGTCCTTGATTCTGATCCAGAACTTCTTAACAGGATACAGATGGAGTGGGTTAAATGGCAA
Source organism: Picea glauca (assembly GCA_000966675.3). NCBI lineage: Eukaryota > Viridiplantae > Streptophyta > Pinopsida > Pinales > Pinaceae > Picea > Picea glauca. The sequence goes on from JZKD02S2314021.1 coordinate 818,724, forward strand.
CCTTGTCGAGGCTATGGACGCCTGCTGGCAGTAGTGGCTATGCCAACAATATTGGAGATTTTATCTTTAATATCGTGACTTCCTGATCTTAAGACTGTTATTAGTTTTCATCTTTTGAAACACCGCTAGAAAAGATGATTAATGATGATGTTTGTACGATTTTCTGGTTGTTATTTTTGAGTTGAAATTATCTTTGCTGTCTTAATCTAAATTTGTACATTTTGCAGAGATAACTGCTTCTACCAGTGTGTTGCCATTGTTGGCAGCCAATTCACATTTTTTTATGATCCTATAAGCTGCCTACACCTATGTCTTGCAAACATCAAGTTTTCTTTGCAATTTTCAAATAAATGACATTTTCATTTCTTGCGACATTTACACACTTATTTTCATTTTGTTTTCACGACTGTAAGCATGAAAACTTAATCTTTCGAAGTCATATTTCGATCACTATCTGAACTGTTGTTATTTTTTTTGTCGATATGCCTATTGCGCTTACCTTTTGTTTATCATTATGTAGCTGGTAGAACTTTCAAACTTACTCATTGGACATTCTTATATTGATTGTGTGATTGGGTTTCATTGAGTTTGCAATGCATTGATATTTGGATTTGCATTTTTATTTTGATTTACATGACCTTTGGTTTCGTGAAAATACAATGGGTGTTATGGTTAAATCTTTCATTTATATCTTTTGTGTTTTCATAACTATTGGTTTGTTGATTGAATACCTATTGGCACATTGCTTAAACAATGGATATGAGCTGTTACAATGCATCGGCGCATGGTTAAACATATGCTTTTAGTGTTGAATCGTATGATTAATGGTTTCAAAATTTGGTATAACGTTGATTAAATGCATTGTTTATACACTTACCATTGTTTCATTGGTTGGGCAAATGACATGAGTGTTAAACTATGCTTTAATGGATATAACAGCTATGAACACTGGCAGTGGTACTATTGACCATAATTGTTATGCATGGTAGTGAATAACTCCACCACCTTAACACGATGGCATTTAATCCTACCACTTATCATCGTTCACTTCTGTTAGTAGCTCGCATCTCTGCTCCTGTGTGTGTGTTGTGATACAAACCCTTGGTTTACCATGTGCTCAGCTCCATGGCACCAGTCGTGCGGATCAAGCCAAATGACAACCAAGCTCTGTTAATGTTTGAAAATTCCCGCAAAGACTTGGAAGATAATGGATGGCTTACCTTTGTGAAACAATTTGAGGGTTTTAACCTCTGTGTAGCACTACAGTTTTCCATGACTTTTGATGGCTGTAGAGCCAAGGTGGGCAACATACAGTTAGAAATTGATGAAGGATTTATTAGTTCTGCTACAGGGTTACTTGCCACATGACAACGCTGGTTTAAAAATTGTAAGGTCGAGGAGGTCCTGTGGACACTGCTATTCCTCTCGCACAAAGTCACCTCTTGTGACAAAGGTATGCCCATATTTGCACTTAAACCGCGATGGCACGATACTTTGATTGTAATCAAACAGTTCGTGACCTGTGAAGGTTGAGACGGACTTGTGTTTCTCTACCACCTGCGTTTGCTTATGATTTTTATGGGATACTCATTGAATATGCCTTTTTATTTTCATCGTAGCCTGTATAAAATGTTGAGAAGGTTCAAAAGACAGCAAGTTGACAGTAGTCTGTTCCACTATGGGCTTATTAAGCTTATCGTTGTTTATCATTTGGGTTTGTACGTGGATAGCTAGAGCGCTTTCGTTGCTCGAAATGGTTTTGAGGACCCGAACCTGGTTCAGGTTGACAAGCCTATGGTGAATGAAACCAAGGCTGAGCCGCCTATGCCCTTCCATGTCCTACTGCCTAAACCCTCGACCGACCCTGGTATTGACTTACCCAACGCTATTATTGAGAAAGTTGACACTATTGATATACCTGTGAGCAAGAAGCCCAAGGCAAAACCTATTGCTAACGCTAAGGGTAAAAAGAATGCACGTTTGATTTCACGGATGGCCAGGAACAAACCTAAACCCTCTGCTGAGTCAAAGCCTATCGTCCTAAGTGAGGATTTTGATTCTGAGGTTGAACGTTTCTTAGCTAGTGAGTACCCCTACTCGCAGGGTTTATGTCCCGAGCCCCCTTATGATTTCGTATATAACCTTCCCCCCTGCCTAAAAAATGACCCTAGCTACCTGGGTATTAAGTTGCCTCGTGAAACCCTCGGTCATTTGGACAAACCATTGCATTCTCTTTCTAAACCTACACAGTCACCCTGTGACCAATGCGATTCATGGTTGGAACGATATTACATTGATGTTCCCATACTCCAATCAAAAATTCAATCACTGGAAGACCAGATTGCAACGCTAACCAGTCAAAGAGCCAAGCCCCAAGCAGCTGATAAGAAGCAAAAGACAACAGGCTCCATCCTGTTCAAAAACGTTGAATCAGCCACAGCCGTGGTCAACTCTAAACTGGCATGATCAAGCCGTCTCGTCGCTGTACAGGTATGAAAATTTGATATTGTTTGTTTTGTGAATAATTTAGGTTAATATAATAATTTGTATTATGTTTTTAAATAGTTCAGTCACTCATCCAAATGCCTCTTTCATTCGGTGATCATCCTGTACATGGTTTCACTTTGATAAAAATAGAAGGAATTTCGATTTGATATATGATTTGCTGATAGATTTTTATTGGATTTGAATAGTTATTCATTTGGATTTCATTTGCTAAGTCTGTCTGAGTGAAGTAACGAAATTAATGGTGTGTTTTCAATACGATTCGTTTTGTATCCACTCCGCACGGGAAGTTCCATACTCAATTTAGAATACGATTGTGCTCGGACTCGATCTCGTATGATTCGTATGCTGTATTGGTAAACGATTTCGGGAGTGTAGTTGTTATGATATGCCGTGTCATAAGATTTTCCAAATCATGAGTACCACTCTGTTTTGGAAAGAAACACTCTATTTTTATAAACATGATCTCATTAAACTTGTGTGAATGTGCCCAAATCGTGGGATGTTTTTGATTCGTAATCATTATGTTGAAACCTTTTGTGTCAATTCCAAATTGATATCGAACGATTTCACAATATTTGGATTATGGTTCTATTCATTCGATTTTGTGGTGACACAAGAAACAGAGTATGACTATCTTTGTAATCATTCAATTGATTTGGATCCTCTTTGATTTCGAATTGCATAACAAATTCAAATTAAATGATTTGTTTTCAAATTGCTATTGGATGTCAATTAAATTGAAATCTTTTAAAAGATTTTCGATTAATTTCAATGTTGATTCTGTACCTTATTTAGAATAGCTACAGAATCAAATGATTCTGTAGCTAGTCTATAGAATTAGTTTTTCCATCATTTCATTAATAAAAGATCCTTCTAACTTGTTCATTTTTGTCCTTTTTAGGTGAATTCGAATTGCACGGGATTTGATGGACAGTCTAGAGGATATTTGCATATTTTATTTTCATTTTAGTTTACTAGTTTAGACAACCTTGGGATATCTTCCCAGATTTGATGTAAACAGTTTTATAACTTCCACAGGGAGGTTTTACCCTATGGAAAACCTTTAAATACTTATTATTTTGTGTAATAAGGATCATCCTCGCTTGTGGGAGAACCAGGATAATGGATATCTAATAGAGACCGAGACAAAAATTGATGTTTTGCTACAGCTTTCGCTTTCATAATATCAATCTTTTGTTTCATGTTTATGTTTATCAATTTGCATTTGATTAATGACTACTTTAGCTATCTTAGTCTTTTGCAAAGTGATATGATTTAATTAATATGATCCATATCTGATTTCTTCCATTATTTTAAAACATAGCAATTGCTTGATTCAGTTTATGAATGACATATTTCTCTTCTTCATTAATGGGATTATTTTGTATAATTCTTTGCATAACAGGTTTACCTAATTGTAGAGATTTATAAATCATATGATTGTTGTGATTTGTATGTCTTGTTTGTCCTGTAAACAAACTTAAAGAGCATTGCATCTATCGTTTACGAGAAGCTTTTGGATTATTCGGTGCGAGTTTCCTTCCTCTGACCTGCTAGCACAATCATCGTACACAGGGCAAATCTGGAGCATATCTCCAGGTTAGTTTGTGATTATTTTCGTTAATTTGTTTAGTATAATTCAAGTAGTTTGATTAGATATATTTGGAGTTTAGATTAGTGATTTAGTTTAGTTATTTTTTTTGTTTTATTTCTGTTCATAAAATTATAAAAGCAACAAAAAATATATTTTACTGTCTTAGGGCAGAATGCAAATGAGTTTTTCAGGTTTTATTTAAATCTGTAAATTGTGGATATTTTACATTTTGTGAATAAGTTATATTGCAGTTAGAGTTTGTTTAGTAGTTAGTTTTAATTATATTAGTTTATTAGTTAGTTTTATTTATTAGTTAGTTTTATTTATTGTTAGTTAGTTTAGTTAGTTTTATTTAGTTTTAGTTAGATTAGTTAGTTTAGTTTTCTTTTGTTTTCTTAGGACCTTAGATCGGCTAACGGAGCCGCTAAACCCGTCAGGGTGGTTCATCCCAAACAGCTTGGGTTATTAGACAACCCCGGACCAGTTCCACTCTCTTAGTTGACGGACGGTCGATTTCGCCCGTCAACACTACCGACTATGTTTTTAGAATTTCCAGTTCAATAATTTCATAACAAGGGGGCATTCCACTCACTTCAAGCACACCCCCTCCAAGCCCTAGGATGATTTATTTTGATTGGAATGACCTTGTTGAGCCTCGTCTTCCTTCTTTTCCACCCTTTCAAATAAGGGTTGAAGTTAATTCAACAAACACTTATCAATGTATTGTGGATGAAAGAGCCTCCGCAAGTATTTTATCCTCTTCGGTTTGGCAAGCCTTCAGATCTCCCAAGCTTGTGTTTGCTTCACATGAGATGTTGTCTTTTGATAGACATCCTAGTAAATATTTGGGGATTCCTCCTTAGTTGCCTATATCATTAGGTGGGAAGACCATCCTTGTTGATGTTATAGTGGTGCAAGGCCCATTAGATTTCAATATGCTTCTCGGACATGATTATGTATATGTTATGAACGTTGTGGTTTCTATGCTCTTCTGAGTGATGCATTTTCCTCCTAATGGAAGCATTGTCACTATTAACCAGCTAAAATCTGATAATCACCATCCTAATTCGACATTATTTCAAGCTACCCCTTTATATGTACCTAGTGTTTGTGTAGATTCTATCCCACCATAGGTTAATTATGTGACATCTTATCCTCGATGTTCAATTGCTTATGATAAGGAACATGTGAAATCATGTTTGCCTTCTCAAGACTTGGTCTCAACAATTGATCCTTTGGTTTATCCAATGGGGGCATGGGAGCCCTTGCTTCCCCATCTTGGTACAAGTGATCTCTTCAGGAGTACATGAGAAAACTAGCCCCATTGAGTCTTCTTTAAGCCTTTTTTAGACTCCCTAAACATGAAAATATTGTTGAGTGATATTGTTTCCCTTCATGCTCGCCAAACTAAAATTTGAAGGCACATCTGTTCGACGATAGTTTACCCCTTTTTCAGTCCAGATGGTCAATTTCATGAATAAAGGTATGCTCTAGGAACTTCGGTTCGCTAGAAGAGTATTAACAGGTGTAAGTTTAACCCTTTTTTTGGGCCTAAGGAACTAAATATTTTAAAAAGGAACATTCTCCTTGGTTTTGGTTTATCACCTTTTTCAGGCCTTGGAGATTACTTACGAAAAAGGAACCCCCACGCAGTCCATCGTTAAGATATTTTCAAACTCTATAAAATTGAAAAGATCATTGAGTGACCTTGTTCCTTCACACTTGTTAAATTGGTTTAGAAGAACATCTACTGGCATGAGTTTACCCCTTTTTCCAGCTTGTATATTATAGCAGAAAAATGTATGCCTCAGGAGATTTGTCTTGTCGAGTGAGTTCTCCTCAATAACGTTTATGCTTTTTCGGGCAAGGGAGACTAAACTCAAGAAAAGGCTGTGATTTCATAGTTAAGCTCTATTCAAACTCCTTAAAATTGAAAAGATTGTCGAGTGATATTGTCTTTTTCACACTCGTTAAAATGGTTTTGAATAGATGCCTTTTTGGTTCAAGTTTACCCCTTTTTCGAACCAACTAGAGTATCTCCAAAAAAAGGTACTCCTTGGAGTCTTATTTTACATTTTTTCAGACTCTCTAAATGTGAAAAAACTATTGATCTTACCTTCTCTGGGCTCATGAAAATTACATTGAATAAGGTCACATAATGTATTTCTTAATCGCATTTGCATCTCTACATAGTTGGCCTAATGTCAACTCGATGTTTCTCTCAACTGAACCTTTTAAGAATGCCTTATATGCAATCCTTGTAGCACTTTGCCTTTGCGACCTGACACCTTGACCCATGGAGGAATTTTCCCCGAGTGTCCTTTTCTTGCACATGTCTCCTTGCTCTAAGTATTAATTTGTTCCTTACACTTGGAACTAGTATGCTTTCTTGCAACACTCTTTCCTCCTTTGTAACATAGCATTCATTTATTCTTTTTCAAGCTCCTTCAAAAATTGAAAAAGATAAAAAAATCAAATATCCCCAAAAGAGGGGATAGGAAATATGTATTCTTTTTTTGGCAGAACAAAGAGGCGCCCTTCGACAAAGCACATCCTTCTGTTTGTTTGCCAAGCATTGGGATATAGTATGAACTTAGGAAGTTGTTCTCGCTAGATAGAGTTGTTTCCTCCTCCATTTCGTTACTCTTCCAAACACATGGAGAGCTTGTGTTGCCTCCTTCTTCATGAACTTATGTCAATGTCATGTTGCTTGAGTCTGATCATGTTTGATTCTTTTGTCCAGGGGAATTTTCACCCAACCTGAGTCAAACTTTCTACAGTTTTTCTCTTGACCTTATGAGTCGGCCATCCCGAGAGCCCAGTCAAGTCCTGATTCAAAATCAACAAAGTTCTCTTCTTGATCATCGAGATCCTCATGTCAATTCCTGATGAGTTGTTAACGACCTCAGGGTAGTGAGTTATGAACTCGCATTATACTCCTACCTAACTTTTCAAGATCTTGAATTTGTTTCTCGAGCTATGGAGACCTCATCTCCAGCCATCAAGCGTCACTAGCTTCTTGAAGATGGATACTATATTTGTATATCTTTGATTTTGAGATGTATATATGTTATATATTTATTGCGGCTACACTTTATATAGTTATATGACATGGATTTGTAGTGTATTTGATTGGAAACCATGATTTATTTCATCCCAAGCATGGGTATGCCCGCCTTGGAGAGACATTTGTTATTTTGGAGATGGCACCTCCCGAACTCTGGTCTCGGGCTCACTCAATTTTGTACATTGGTGAAGATATTGTAATTTATTTCACCCATCAGTTTCTCTTTTGAACTCACACATTGGGGGGCATATGTTATAACCCTAAATTTCTCTACACATGCATACATGGCCTTGGCCCTCTTACTTGCATTTTTTGCCAAAGCACTGTTGAGTAGCTCTTCTTAAAAAACTATTTTTTAGAAGATGTACATGCCTTGAACCATTACTGCCCATGTACATACACCTTTTGCACCACTAAATATATTGTACATACACATGCTAAACCATTATAGTCGTGTATGCTTGCAAAAGTTGAAAAAACTAAAAAGTTGCAAGGAATTCGTTGAAATTTATGGGCTATTAGTAGTTTCCCAACTAATCCACCTACTATATCCCATCACCCAACCGAATAACCATCCTCTTGTCATATAAAAGGAGGTGTTGGAGTCTCATTTCAAATTTAAGCATAAGAACAATGAAACTCTTCCCAATTTCACTTCCCCTGCTTGCCCAAGGTCTTGTTGCCTTTTGTGAGAAATTGCCTCAACATTCCCTCATTAGCCCTTTCTTCCTCTATTTAACCCATTCACTTCCCTAGAATATATAATAAAGTTGAGAGAATAAGTTCACACAAGGTGCACTTGGAGCTTGGTGAAGAGGAGCCTGGACCAATTTCTCGGAACGATGGTGAACTTATAATGTAAAGGTATAATCTTCGTGTTATGAATAAAAGAATTACATTTTCCTATCCCAAATGATGGTGTCTTGAATACTTTTATTGATTTATGCTTGACATTCTAACATCTAACCCTAACTTATATATGGAATAACATGATTTTAGTTCTTCGTTTGTCAATCTTTGGATGCAAGTCAGCCCTAGGAGGAGGTGTACAGTCAGTGGAACTTACAAGCACGAGGAGGTCATCACCAAACATGGGATTAGAGGTATAGTTACCTGATATATTCTCTTTTTTTTATTTATATTAGTTTTGGTATGTTTGGGGTAGTATTGAGAATTAATTATCTTTTAGATGGTTATTTGCTTGGCCTACATTCTAAACCCTGGTGTAGTTAAAGGGGGGTTTTTCCCACTAGCACTACCATTTTCTTGGCTATTGCAGATAGTCTTGGGAATTCCTTTTTATATATAATAAAATAAATATGGACGATGAATTCATCGCAAATGAGTGTGTAGGATTTTTTGTACATGTTCTCCCATAGTATGTTGAAGTAAACATGAATAGGGAGCTCTGCAACATTCTATCTTATATTCGTCAACGAAGACATTTATTGCACATATAACATCGAGTAGGTACAAGGCCATGTGGAAAGAGGGTGCTTCCTCTTATTTCAGCGTCTGATCCTACTGTACAAAGATGATCAATTTCTTGGAAATTATTGCTCCCCGGTTGAAGCTACTTCCATAGATCACCACTATGTATGCCAAGGGCATCCATGTTTCCAAAAACTTAGAGCAGTACTTATCTCCATGCAGTCGGAAGATTAGAGCCATAGTGTAGATGTATGGCTCCCTCAAGTTAACTATCCCATACCAGCCATTGCTAATGTTTTTAAACTTCTTTTCCTCCTTCCACCATGAGGCCATCAATTGGTTGGTGTCATGGAATTCGTAGAACATCACCATGAAGTATGTGTTTACCCGCTCCTCTGGGTCTCTGAGTTTGTAGTACTTCTGGACTTATGTCGAGAGGAAAAATTTGACGAACCCACCATTCTCATCGTTCATCAAGAATTTATGCACGTCTGTATGGTCGATTAGCCACTTCAAAACCTCTATGCATGGAAAACCATAGTTTTGTGAGCTACCATGTGTAAGTGTGACCGTCGAATATTTGGAAACAACTATTCGTCAAGTGCCATTACATATGGGTCATTGTGTGGGATACATTCTGGGTAATCCTCCTAGATGATTATGTTGAATAGGTCTCCCCTATGGGAGCATTACTTTGGATCCAGTGTTTTCTTTTGTATCGCCGAAGACCAGAGGTTGAACAAAATATTTCTTCATTGGGGTTTTTACGACCGGATCTTCCTTGGGATCATACTCCAACTGCCTCATAGTACCAGGAAAAGAATCTTCACCTGTTTCTTATTCCTTTAGCTTAGGTGCTCTCGGTGAGCATCTGGTGATTGGATTTCTTGGAGTCATTTTCCCTGCAACTAGAACATAGTTAGAGACTGTGCAAGAAATCATATGCATATATAACAAATCATGACCACCGAATTGGCAAACTTGAACACATACCTTTGTTGCTTGTTTAACCTAGTTTTGATAATCTGAGAATCAACACAGTCTTGAGATGCTTGCTTTGATTCTTTAGATGCTTTGGAATTCGAAATTGTGTACAGAATGAAATTGTTCAAATCCATTCTAGAGATTTAAACAAAGATGAACTTACGTTGTCGCATTAGCCATTCAATTTGGGTTATGAGTGTAGTTCTATAAAATATTCTGGCAGACATTCAAATACCTTTAAAATTAAATTCGATCATAGGTTGACGGTGTAGGCGCGGGTTGTAATGTGGACTATCATTGATTTAAAATTGTTGTTGTTCAATCGGATCATGGGGTAGCAACATATGTGGGATGAAGCATTAACTAGTCTATTAAATGCCAAAATCTAATCGTATCTTGAGCCAAAAACATTCCATCGTTTCTCTAGTCTAGCTGGTGAGTCAGGGGTCGAGGTTTCACTTTGAAAAATTTTTGTTGATATCTCCTTGCAAAAGCTACGACGCCGAATGATCTTACCGTACAGATATGAAGTGGAAAGACTGACTTGTAGGTGTGACTATGACACAAGAAACCTTAATATGAGTTGAGACAAAACTAGGTCATACGACACCCTTATGTGATGAAGACACGTGGCACTTGAGACCGGCGTCTTCATTTACCTGTGTTATTCGGAATTAGGACTTTTTTTTAAGAGAAACATTCTAAAACCTGTTCCTATCTTTCCAACGCCAAAAAGTATGAAGGATCGACGATCAACGATAAACCTACCCAAGTGCCCCCAGATTGATTCTATCAAAAACTTCTCAATGCTGAAAGTGTATCGGGGGTCGATGATCAGCGATATGTTTAACGTAGAAAAAATCAATTGTTTCAACCTTTTTAGATTTCCCTGACCCTGAGAAAGAACATTGGTCATCAGCTATCGATGGTTTTTAATGGATTTTGGCAATGTCTATCCCTCCCGTACTTTGATGACGTCGATGGGGATCGACTATCTATTGAATATTTGTGTTGAATAACTCACGCAAACCAAATCCACCTTCTACAGATGTCGATGGTGCATCAGCGATCGATGATTAGTGTGAATGTGTGACCATTTTACCAGCTTGAATTTTTTCGACGCCGAACACAAGAACGTTATTCGCAATGTTAGCTGCAGATTTTTAGTTAGAATGCCAAGTTCTTTTAGACACAAGGTTTCATTTAACAAGTTCAAACAAATCCAACTTGATTGATAAGATTCATGAGAACAAAAAAAAAAATAAACCATTCCCCATAGTGAACTCAATTCAGACAGAAAAATAAAACAAGTGGTACCCAAAAAGTGAAAGAATTTCAGAAGGCTTTTACAGTGTGTTGAGCACTCAACAAATGACGATTTATTGGGAGAAATCATAATCTTTGTTCCTTCCCCAGGATTATTTGATGTAGAAGCTAGTTAAGAACCTAACTGGTTTTTCTTTTATCAGAGTCTCTCCTATCCTTGCGTTTACAATTCCTCGGGTTCATGAATCTGGGCCCGGCTATGGAGTTTCAACCTTTATTTTTCCTTCATTCCTCTTGACCATGACCCATGCCCCCTTTTGACAAGATATGAGTGAAGCATCCATTGGCACTAGGCATTTTAGTTGTCATCATTCACTTGCTTCGGTGTTGCTCTGTTTCCAGTGAGCGTCCATAGCCCTGGTGGATTCACTCCAATGTCACAGGCCTTGCTCCAGTGCCAGCAAGCATCCATAGCCCCGACGGATTTATATGCATGCCCTCTCCTAATTTTCACTCATTTGATATAATTGATTTATTTTTGGCAGATATACCCTGAGCGAATGGGAGAGGAGGACATTTGTTATCTACAAGAAGAGATGGTTAAGGTGAAATTGTTCCTAGCTCTGTCTAGAGGTACATGTGGTACTTTCCAACTTTCCATATTTCCCTTTCGGTTTTAACAGACCACCAGGAGAACACTTCATCACTTGCCAAGGTCATTTATTTGCAAAGGTCAAATACAATTTTTTTTTTTAATTTTATTTTTAGAAAAATGTAATTTGTCCAACGTTTCTTGTGTTGTACGTAAGCGTGAGTGAGGAATAGAGTTTTCTACACTGTATTGATTAAGGTCAACCACTGCCTTGTGGAAAAAAAATTTATAGCACAAAAATACCACATAAAATAAAACAAAAATAAAGGCGTCTACAATCAGTCTACCTTGTGCCTGCACATTTATCCTAATCATAAAAAAATCATGAAAACACACACACACACACCTTTTTTTTTAACAGAAATATTTTTTCAAGGCTTGGCCATTCATCGAGAGGGCGTTGGGTTCCCCCCTCATATTTTGAAACTGATACATGCCTGCCCCAAGTTTCTTGGCTACCTAGAAAGGTCTGAGCCACAGATTTTGAAACTTCGAATATTTTCCCTTTGGTTCATTTTCTTTGTCCCATTTCAGGACTAAGTCTCCTACTTCAAAATTATTCTCTTTCACCTTATGCTTATTAAACCATCATTTAACTATCTGTTGATGAGCGATGAAATTTGGATTTGATTTCTCCCTTTCTTCTTCCATCATGAGGAGGGTATCGATTCTTAGTTGAATAACCGATGAGGGTTGTCCCCTAGATCCCCGAGCAAGTTGTAGTGTCCCCAAGGCCGAGCCCCGATGTAAACTATGATTTGAAAGAGATTGTAAATATGTGTTATAGGTTGGCGAGCCAAGTTTTGTATAAGCCAGTAGGCTTATGTGTTTGATTAGGCCAGAGAGCCTAAGGGTTGAAGGCCAAGGGCCTGGATTTTGTATCTGTATGTATGCAGCACATCAATAAAATATAAACACCCACCAGGTGCAGACCGACCACGATGAATGAGTGAAGGGGGACTGAGCATCCATAGAGTGGGCAAGGAACTAGGGGTTGGAAGGTGGGAAAGGGGCTGAATGTTGAACCTAGGGGCTAAGCCTAAGGGGCTTAGGCCTGGAATAATATTTTAATATTATTTCCAAAAGAGCCATGTGCATATTATCTTTATCCTAAGTCCCTGGCAAGGGAGGGAATGTGCAAAGGGGTTGCACACTGTGGAAAGCATACAGTTCCCAGAGTGACAAGTGTAGAGGTCACTCCAAACCCCGAAACCCCAATGAGAGGTTGATTATGGTCATGGGGTAGAGGTCACATGGACCTGGGCTTAACCGCGAAGGGTTAAAGCAAAAGGTGCATCGGCATATCGGGAATCGGGACATCAGGGATCTCGTGAGCATATGAGCATTGACATTGAAATCACCGAAACCCGACGGGGTGAGGTGGAGGTCATATAGTATGGTCATGTGGACCAGAGGTTGAGCCAGGAGAGCTAGCCAGTGTAAAAGCACATCGGGAATTGGAGGATCGGAGTTTGTGAATGCATGTGCATCGCAGGATCACAAATCCTGAAACCCCGATAGGAGGATTGATCACGGTCATGGGTAGTGGTCATATGGTGAGGGTATAGCCCTGGAGGGCTAGCACGGACGGAGTCCATCGAAAATCGAGAAATCAGGGATTCCGCTGTCAAGCGTTTTGGCACATTTTGATTCACAAAACCACGAACCCTGATAAGGGAAAAGGCCAAGGTCACGAGTCAGCGGTCACATGGTGTAGAGCCATAGCAAGGGATAACGTGTAAAGGTAGCGCATCGGGAAATCGGGAAACCAAGGATTCAACCCACCAGAACACTGTCGGTTTCAAAACCCTAATAGAGGTAACCCCGATAGAAGGAAGGGAGACATCGAAGAGTTTCATGTGGGAGGAAAATTTCCCGATAGGGAAATAAGAGAATTTCAAGAAACCCGAAAAACAAAAAGCCAGATAGAGCTCAGAAAACTTCTGTAGTTGAAATGTCTTTCGTTCTTGTTCGTATTAGTTATAAACGTTGTGGATTATTCATGAAATTTAATGGCCTGACAATTTTGAATTGGATTGCACAGTGTGTGTTCAGAATACAATAGAGGCCAAAAATCCAGTTAATCAACGCCGAGTATGGAGTGGGGAAGAGTGCAAATTACCCCTGAAATGGAAGATGAATGGGAAGGAAAGGATGTTAACCTAGGAGTCAAAGGATCAAATTCTAATGGGCATGGAAAGGAGATGGATAAGGAAGGACATATAATGAAAATCCTTGATGGATTGCAAAGAGAGGCCAAGGAGCGTCGAGATGATAGCCGAAAGCTCATGAAAGTCAAGGATTGACAAGGGAAATTAAACTTAAAATTCTTGCAGAGTCTGGAAAGAATAGAGAAGAAACTTGAGAAGGGAAGAGTCTCAGGTACGACAGAGAGTCGCAGAGACCATGGGAGAAGAAGTAGGTCAAGGAGTGGTAGCCGACATCACAGTCACTCCCAAAAACATTCAGACAGGGAGACACACAGCAGTTTGAGCCCATCCCCTACCCGAAAACATTGAAAATCTGGAAGGGAGGAATTGAAAGGAGAGATGAACAAAATTAAACCTCCAACATTTGATGGAGAGCACAAGAAGGAGGAAGATGTTGAAACTTGGTTGCTGGCCATGAAGAAATACTTCCAACTGCAAAATTATTCTACCTGTGCAGAAGGTAGAATTGCAATGTACCAGCTGAAAGGAAAAGCGTCCATGTGGTGGGATCAGCTTGTGCAGGTGCAACACATCAAACAGAAAGAGGTCACTTGGAAGGAATTCAAGAGGTATTTCGAGAAGAAATACCTGACTAAAAGATACAATGACAGGAAGATGAAGGAGTTCTTCGAACTCAAGTTGGGTAGTATGACCATTGATGAGTATGAATGAAGTTTTCTGGAATTGTTGAAGTATGTTCCATTTATCAAAGACGAGGCTGTTAAAATTCATAGGTACCTGAGTGGACTGCCACCTTCTATTGGTGACAAAATTCAATATGATGATCCTAAGAACATGGAAGAAACCATAAGAAGGGTGAAATTCCTATACGAACAACAAAGAGAAAAGCCTACCTTTCAGAAGTCTTGGGATAACCAGAAGAGGTTTAAGAAAGAACAGAGGCAAAAGGGAAGCAAGCCTTCCTTTTTCAGAAACAGTACTTGGGTACAGTCATCTTTTAAAGAGCCCAGGAAAGTTGAAGGGAGTGAACAGATGCCAAGGCCTCCACCCATGGAGTGTTGGGGCTGTAAAGGGAATCATAGGTACAGAGACTGCCCCCACAGAAAAGACAAAGCAAGAACTGTCCATACTGTTCAGCAAGCTGAAACAGTGGAGGATATGGGCAGCAAAATGTTGAGGATCTACGCAGCCCTGGACAATAAGAAAGCATAATTTCAATCACATATGATTGAAGTGGAAGGTATGATCAACAACTGACCACTTGTTATTTTGATTGATTCAGGGGCTAGCCATAGTTATGTAGATCCTAGAGTGGTGGAAGGTTTGAATCTAACGAAGAGAAAACATGAGAAGTCTTGGTTAGTGCAGTTAGCCATAGGGACCAAGAGGAAGGTCACTGAATTGGTTAAGTCATGTTCAGTGGACATGAAAGGAATAAGCACTAAGGTTGAATTGAACATTCTGCCTTTAGGCTCATATGATTGCTTAATTGGGATGGACTGGTTGGACCGGCACCATGCCCTTCTGGATTGTCAAAACAAGAGGTTCACATGTCTGAACGAAGAGGGAAACCGGGTAATAGTCCAAGGAATTCCTAGAGCCGTGGCTGTTAGAGAAATCTCAGCCATGCAGCTGAAGAAATGTTACCAGAAGGGCTGTCAATTATTTGCAGCCCGGGTGGAAGAAGCATTCCAAGATGTAGTATTGAATTTGGAAGACCATGAAGTACTCAAAGAGTTCAAGGATGTATTTCAGGAGGTGCCTGGAATACCTCCGAAGAGGGACATTGACTTTTCTATAAATTTGATGCCTGGAGCAGCTCCAATTTTGAAAGCTCCTTATAGGATGAGTACACCAGAGCTGAAAGAGTTGCAACTACAGCTCGAAGAGATATTAAAGAAAGGCTACATTCATCCTAGCATGTCACCATGGGGAGCCCCAGTCCTATTCGTGAAGAAGAAAGATGGGACGATGAGGTTGTGCATTGACTTTCGGCAGTTGAATAAAGTCACTGTAAAAAACAAATATCCTCTGTCGAGGATTGATGATCTTTTTTATCAGTTAAAGGATGTGAAAGTATTTTCGAAAATAGGTCTTCGATCTGGATATCATCAAGTGAGGATAAAAGATGAATACATCAACAAGACTGCCTTCAGAACAAGGTATGGTCATTATGAGTTCACTGTGGTGTCGTTTGGACTGTCCAACATGCCTGTTGTCTTCATGTGCTTAATGAATGGAGTGTTCAGAAATTATCTGGACAAGTTTGTCATAGTCTTCTTGGACGATATCTTGGTGTGCTCCAAGACAGAGGAAGAACACGAACATCATCTTAGAATGGTGCTGCAGGTGTTGAGAGAACACCATCTTTATGCAAAACTGAGCAAGTGCTCATTTTACCAAAAGCAGATCCATTATCTGGGACACATTATTTATGAAGAGGGGATCACTATGGATCCTGAGAAGGTACATGCCATTCAAGAGTGGCCATCATGAAGAAATGTGAAAGAAGTTAGATCCTTTATGGGTCTGGCAGGTTATTATAGGAGGTTCATAGCCAGATTTTCAAGGATAGCTCATGCTATCACTTCCTTGCAAAGGAAGGAGAAGAAGTTCCAGTGGAATGAACAATGTGAGAGCAGCTTCCAACAATTGAAGCAGCTACTCACTAGTGCTCCAATCCTAAAGATTCCTGATCCAAGTAAGGATTACGTAGTGTGCACAGATGCGTGTAAGGAATGGCTGGGAGGAGTTCTCAGCCAAGAGGGATCTGTAATTTGTTATGAATCCCAAAAGCTGAAAGAGCATGAAAAGAATTATGCTACCCATGATTTAGAGCTGGCAGCAGTTGTCCATGCATTGAGGAAATGGAGACATTACCTCATGGGCAAGAAATTCGAATTAAGAATAGACCACAATGGTCTGAAGTATTTATTTGATCATCCAACCCTGAATGCCAGGCAAATCAGATGGCTGGAATTTCTGTGCAATTATGACTTTGATATCAGGCATATCAAAGGGAAAGACAATAAAGTGGCTGATGCACTCAGCAGAAAAGTGCATGAATTACAAGCTATAGCTATTAGCATGTACAAAACTGAGTTGAAAGACAGAATTCTTGAGGCCGCAAGTGCTGATTTGCAGTACAAAAGACTTGTAGCAAAGCTACAGCAGCATGAGAAATCACAAACCCAGGAAAGTTATACCTTGGGAACTGATGGTTTACTTCTGTATAAAAACAGAGTGTATGTACCTAATGACCAAGAATTGAAGCTGGCAATTCTAAAAGAAATGCATAATGTGACTTATGCTGGTCATCCTGGATATCAAAAGACTGTGGCAACAGTCAAAAGCCATTATTTTTGGCCAGGTATGAAGAAGGAAATTTCTGAATACATCACCAGATGTATGGAATGCCAGAAGGTCAAGGCTGAGCACAGACACCTAGCAGGGTTGTTGCAGCCTTTACCTATTCCCGAGTGGAAATGGGATGTGGTAACAATGGATTTTATCACAAGATTTCCCAGAACAAGCAAGCAACATGATTCAATCATGGTGGTGGTGGACAAGCTTACTAAAGCTGCCCATTTTATTCCACTAAAAGCCACCCACAGAGAAACAGATGTTGCTGATATTTTCCTAAAAGAAGTTGCACGTTTGCATGGAATTCCTAAGACAATTGTGTCTGATAGGGACCCGAAATTCACTTCAAATTTCTGGAGAGGACTGTTCAAGGGATTCGGAACGAATCTGAACTTTAGTACAACATATCATCCCAAGTCTGATGGACAGATAGAGAGAGTAATTAGAGTAATAGAAGACATGTTGAGAATGTATGTGATGGATAAACCATCAAGGTGGGAAGACTACCTGCATTTGGTAGAATTCGCTTACAATAATGGGTACAATGCATCATTGAAGATGAGCCCATTCGAGGCACTTTATGGAAGAAAGTGCAACACTCCAGTGAGCTGGGATAATCTAGCTGACAGAATAGTAGTTGGACCTGAATTGCTCAAAGAGATGGAAGATCAAATGATAAAAATCAAACAGAATTTGAAAGTTGTCCAGGACAGGTAGAAAAGTTACGCTGATAGTAGCAGAACCCATAGAGAATTCAAAGTGGGTGACCATGTTTTTCTGAAAGTGAAAACTAACAGGAGTTCCCTGAAATTGAGAAGTTGCACCAAGTTGGCAGCAAGATTTTGTGGGCCATTTGATATCCTGGAAAGGATTGGGCCAGTTGCATACATGCTTGCATTACCTACATATATGACTGTACATAATGTGTTTCATGTTTCACTGCTTAAGAAATATGTACCTGATACTAATCATGTTATCAATTGGACTGTGATCCAGGTGGAACCAGAAGGTGTCTTGCAAGTGCATCATGTACGCATATTGGACAGGAAAAGAAAACAGCTCCGGAATCGAGCTATAGAGCTTGTAAAGGTCTAGTGGACCTGGTATGGTCCTGAGGACGCGACATGGGAGAATGAAGAAGTTATGTGGGCAGAGTACCCGCATATTTTTGAAAATTTTGAAGGACACACAGAGGCACTGTACGTTGCACTGAGGACAGTGCAAAAATAAGGGGAGGGGGATTGTAGTGTCCCCAAGGCCGAGCCCCAATGTAAAATATGATCTGAAAGAGATTGTAAATATGTGTTATAGGCTGGTGAGCCAAGTTTTGTATAAGCCAGTAGGCTTATGTGTTTGATTAGGCCAAAGAACCTAAGGGTTGAAGGCCAAGGGCCTGGATTTTGTATATGTATGTATGTAGCACATCAATAAAATATAAACACCCACCAGGTGCAGACCGACCACAATGAATGAGTGAAGGGGGACTGAGCGTCCACAGAGTGGGCAAGGAACTAGGGGCTGGAAGGTGGGAAAGGGAGTGAATGTTGAGCCTGGGGGCTAAGCCTAGGGGGCTTAGGCCTGGAATAATATTTTAATATTATTTCCAAAAGAGCCATGTGCATATTATCTTTATCCTAAGTTCCTGGCAAGGGAGGGAACGTGCAAAGGGGTTGTACACTGTAAAAAGCATGCAGTTCCCAGAGTGACAAGTGTCAACCCTGGTGCATGCAAATATAATCACCAAGATAAACCGCGTGAGGGGGATCTTCTCCATTCGGACCTGAACCTCTGTGTGTGGAACCAATACGACCTCTGCAAAAATACCCTGGTTCATCTCTGGAAAATGTCGTAAAACCTATGTTTGTCCTGAAGAATCCGTGTACACCCCTGTCCAGAGCTGTGGAGTCTGGATCTATCTGTTCTGAGCAAACCCATGTGCGTATTTCCTGAATGGGAAGCCTGTGTTGAACTCGAGTAGAAGAATCCTTGGTTGTTCAGGAAAAGCTGAGCTAGCCTGTGCGTGGAGCCTCTGTTCTGAAATCATGTCCAAGAGATCATCCTGTGACATCTGAACCAGTTCTTGGGAAGCCTGTGTCTGTGTTTCCCAGTGTTTTTTGTGACCACGCAGTACTAGACTGCATGAGGCTTGTTTTCATGTGAGCGACTCCTCCAGGTGAGAGAGTGCGCAGAGGAAGGAGAGAGCTCCTGGAAGGAACCCTGTAGCTACCATAAAGCCCGGAGACTTTCGGTCCGGTTTGTTCCTGTAACCCAAGGTAAGGGAGACTGGCAGCTGAAGGATTGTCCAGGTGACAGAGAAGGTGCACTCTCCTAGGGTGGAACAGGCATGTGAGGAATGAGGGTCTGTGGCCAGTGAGAGAGGGAGATTCCTGGGAGAGCTTCTTCCTAATGGTTATGTATGACTGAATTCCCTGTAACCTCAGCCTAGCCTAGGATTCCTTGCCTTGGGATGGAGCTCGGTCCCAGCTCGGGGGTGACCCACTGTTGAGCTGATGAACAATGTGGTTTAAGGCTGGGAGGTTCGTGGAAGGCCTGCACTTGGTTGGTGATTTCTACAGCTGTTAAAAGATAAGTATTTGAATTATGCTTTAATCATGTTGTTGTATATGTATCATGTTTTCCGTTGTGTAAATGAAGTGTTGCTGAATACTATGGAATGTTTAATTATAGCAGTAACAAGATATGATTTACTCTGTAATTTAAATGTGTTGAATTGTTTAATTGCATGTGCTTATAATTTCAGTACGAATTATGTAAAAATCCATGTATAGAATGGTAACTGAGAGGTTTGAAAACCTCAGTAGTAAAAAAGGTACACTACACAAGCTGAAGAGATGGAAGATATGTCTCATTCGGGAGAATGCATTCTTTTCCATATACCAAAAATATGGGGAGTTTCCTATAGCTTCCTTGGGTGTTACTCTATTGGACCATAAGGCATTATGAAGAAAATTATGCCAATTCCTCTAATCGTCTGCAACTGTTTTCTTGAAGATACTCACTAAGTTTTTATTGGTTTATTTTGCCACTCCATTCCTGATCTAGGTGGATATTTTTGGCCACCTGCCTATTCCACTTGGACCCCCACCATTTCCTCTTTCAGTTTTTTAGTTTCTGCACAATTTACTATTTTTAGCAGTTTTTCGGGTCCTGAACTTTTGGAGCCATTTTGAGGCCTTAAACGATGTTTTTTTGGGAAAACAAGGAGCAAAATGGATTCAAGATTGATTTTTCTCACCCAAAAGTTGTAGTACTCAGATAGATCTTTCTAACAAGGTATAGAACGCGTCAAACGGAGATCGTATGCCAAAGTTACGTCTTTGGGAAGTTGATGTACCAATTTACCCAAACACGGCCCATAGTCTTGGCGTTTCATCTCCTAGGGTTAGGTCTTTGGATGTTTAGGACTTTCCATTATTTCTAAATAATAATAGGCCTTCGAGCCTCATTGTAACATAGT
>JZKD02S2314021.1:839287-871005 GCA_000966675.3 Picea glauca
CGCCACATCTCTTCTCAAAGATAAGCTACCAGCGCCCTAGCTAGTTTATTTCCATTCTGTCTGTAAGCATATTTCAGTCATTTGTTATTAATGAAATGAAGTCTTATTTCTGCTGTGTCTCTGTGTTTATTTGTATTTCTGTATTTCATTGTGTTCCTACATAAATCCGGATCAATTCCCTTATGGATAGTAGTTTGTAGAGTATCTGATTATGATTCCTTTGTCTAGAGCGAACTTTGTTAATAGGGTGGAAGAAAAGTAAGCGGCGTTTTCATAAACAAGAACGGAAGGCATACCAAACCTTGTGATGAACTGTTGTTCTATGAATTGGATTACCACCTTTTCATTCATGTGAGTCTGAAGGATGGTCTCTACCCATTTCGTAAAATAATTTGTAGCAGTCAGCATGTATATATGTTGTTTTGAAGAACTTGGATTAGTCTCCCCTATGACATCTAACCCCCATTGCTCGAATGGTTTGGATATGGCCACTAGTTGGAGTGCTATAACTGATTTCTTTTCCCTCCTCGCGCTTATTTGACAAGTTTTACAGTTTCTAGAATATGTATGAGTGTCCCTAAACAAAGTTGGATAGTAATAGTCGACTCTCAGTATCTAGTGAGCAGTGGTATTCCCTGCAAAGTGTCCACTTGCAGGACCATTATGGAACTCTTTCAGAACCTTATCTACATCTTCATGTTTGAGAAATATTAGGAGTACCCCATCATAATTTACATGGAAAAGCACCGAATTTATGAGGCGATATTGTGTCAATTTTAGTCTGAGATCTCTCCTTTCCTTAGGGTTTAGGTTTTCTAGGCAAGTCCCATGATGCAGGAGATAAATTAGTTTTCCATACTAGGACTCTTGCCCTGGGGGGATATATAAAGCTTCACTACACCATAACGCCAATTAATTTTCCCACCTCGAGTCTTCATTTACTTGATCTTGAGCTTCAATGACCAGTTTACAGAATCCATGTCCCTTAACCAGTTTGGCAAGATTTATATCTAGATAAAATTCTTGGACAAATTCCATCCAGTTTCCTCTTCTCTCCCCCATCTTCTATTGAGAAAATAGGGATCGGATCGCGGGATGAGGCACAATGAATTTGGTGTGATTCTTTAGGATATAAGATCTGAAATGTTTTACTTCTTTGTACACCACACAAGCTTGCTTTTCTATAGAAGGGTAATTCAATTCGTCCCCTTGGAGGTTAGTGCTCATAAATGAGACTGATGCCTCATTGTTGTCATCATCCTTTTGAGTCAACACCGCAGCTAAATATTGGTCAGAGGAAAAAGTATAGAGGAAAAAATATTTTCTAAAGTTGGGACTTTGCAACACCGGAGCTTGAGATATTGCAGTATTGATATTGTTGAAAGCATCTTTTCGCTCGTTATCCCACTTAAAATCATCATCCTTGTGAATAATTTTTTGTAACGGTTTGATAGTTTCAGCAAAATTGAGGGTGAACTTCCTCACAAAATTGATTTTCCCAAAGAAGGATTGCATAGCCTTTTGTTGTGGGGTAAAGGAAGTTGAGCTATTTCCTTAACCCATTCTAGGTTTATGAAAATTCCTGCTTGAGATATAATATGACCTAGTAATTTCCCTTCCTCGACACCAAAGATAGTTTTATTAGGGTTTAAAGATATAGCATATTTCCTACACCTTTCAAAAATATGGGTTAGATGTTGGATGTGATCTTCTCTGTTCTTTGAATACACAATCATGTCATTTAAATAGACTACTACACACTTCTTGATCAATGCTCGAAAAGCTACATCCATCGCCCTTTGGAAGTTTTCCCCTGCATTAATTAACCTAGAGGGCATGTGTTTATAATAAAATGTTCCCCACTTTGTTTGGAAGGTAGTTTTAAATCGATCTTCCTCTGAAACTAGAACTTGGTTGTAACCTAAAAAATATGTCTAAAAGGGAGAAAATTTCATAACCAGACATGGTCTGCAAGAGTTGTTCCATTGGTGGGACTGGGTAGTTATCCTTTTCTGATGCTTTGTTGAGGTTTCTGAAATCCACACACAGGCAGATTTCCCCAGATTTTTTTGTGACAAGAACTAAATTTTCTACCTAGGCAGAGTGTCTAACCTGAAAGATAATTTTAGCATCTAATAGTTTTTTAAACTCTTGACACGTGAGGGGTTCCAGAGATGGGTGGTACTTCCGGAGCTTCTGTTGGAAGGGTCTTACTACATATTTTAACGGTTTTGTGTGTTGAATAATGTGAGTGTCATAAGTTTTCATATCTCGGTAGGACCATGCAAAAACATATTGATATTCTCTGAAAAGTTTGAGATAGGATTTCCTTTCTTCCTTAGACATTGTTTTTCCTATATTTATATTCTTAGGTTTCTCTGAGGTTTCAAGGTTTATAGTCTCATACATGGGACACAAGATCCCTATCTTTGTGTTTGTTGACCCTTTAAATATTTGCCTCAAGTCTAAGAGGTTCTCCAAATTGGCTACCCCTTTCGGTATCGTGTGAAACTTTGGTTTATTACTAGAGTGATCGGTTTCAACTCTTTGTTCATGGGAATCAGTTTCTATTAGTTACTCTTGGAATACTTCATCGTCAATAGCCAGGTCTTTAAAATTTTCTTAATTGGTTAATAAGTATATAACCTATTCATCTCCTTCAAATACCTTCCAATTAGAAATAGTGTTAGGCACTGATGGTTTGTAGAGTAGTTCCACAGTGAACCAAGAGGCTTCATAGTATTCTAAAGGGGATATCCTCAAGGAAACAGTGGCTAGGGAATCAACAAGAGTATTCTTTGTCCTAGGAATCATTGTAACATTGAAGGCCTCAAAATGTTATATTAGCATGTGCACTTCCTGTTGGTAATTTCTTAGGTGGGGAGAGTTGCAATGTATAGTATTCTTTAATTTCCTAACGATAATTTCAGAGTCCCAAAAAACCTTTAGTTCTTGAACGTTTAATTCTATGGATTTCTTTATTCCTTGCACTAAAGCTTCATACTTGACAGTATTATTAGTGCATTCAAATTCTAGTCTGCAGCATAGAAAAAAAAAATTCCCCTTTGGGTCAATGAGGATACTTCTTACTCCTTACCCTTCTTGTGATTTATACCCATCAAAGTATAGGGTCCAAACCTATGAGTGAAAATCATCATCTTCTCCATGCCTACTGACTGCCTCCTCTCCACCTACATTTTCTTTGGTTTCCAACAGAGGTTCTTGACCGAAGAGGTTTTCTTCCACCACTACCAGTAGATTTTCTTGAAAAGTCATTTCAAAGTTTTGAGTAAGAGGTACATCAAATGAGAGAGGGGGGAAATTTTCAAAATCACAATCGCAAGAGTAGTTTCCTAGCACAGGTAAATTTGTTGATGAGGGTTCATTGAAGGCTTCTAAATCAGTGACAGTATGTTTGAGATACCTTTCCCTATCAATCCTAATCATGTTTGTGTGTCCCTTTAATGGAAACCAGAGGTGAGCCTAGTCCATGCTAAAGTATCCGTTCAACTTCTCAGACCAATATCGACTAAGTAGCAATCCATACACTTATGGTATATTCACTATAATGATGTCAATTACTTGAACAAATTTTGGGTGTGTACCCATTCTGATCATGATGTCCTTGAGTTCCCCAATAACTTTCACCTCAATCCTGTCTTGTTGTATAACATGCCTATAGCTTTTTAGCAGGACTATGTTTAATTTCTTGCAAATAGACAATGGAATAACATTAGAGGATGCCCTTGAGTCAACTAAACAATTATGGAAGTTTCGGTTGAAGACTTCGAACGTTAAAAGGAACGGAGAGACAAAAGGCTTTCCTTTTTTATCTACAAAGCAAGTGTTCACATTTTGTTTACTTCTTAGGTTATAGGAGAGGGAACCTCCCCCAGGTCGGTGCTTGTTATAGGGGCTTCTACTGACTTTAAGGCTTGTAATAGAAAGTCCTTTTGCTGGGGAATTCTGCATATGTCCATCACTGACACATTAGCCTTCAATATTTTAAAGTCTTCCACTATGTTGTAGTCTAGCTTAGGTGACTCCCATGTATGGATGTTTATCGGATTTTTTTGGGTGACAAAAGGTGCTTTCAGGTGATCGATTGTTTGTTTTCCTCTATAGGTTTGGACTATGGTAAGGTCATTTTAGACTAGCTAACACTTAATTCACGTTTCCATAGCCAACACCTCAATGAGTGGTTCTTGAACCTCAAATATATCATTGGAAGGCATTGGCAAGTCAAGATCCCACAAAAACATGGTTGTTTCTTCCAGAAGGTCAACTTCCTTCTGATCGACAATATTTACCACTGATCCACTTGACTGTTCGATAAGGGAAATTTCATCTAGGATCTGATTTTCCATCAAATTCATGGCATGCATCCATTGGAGACAGTCTCTTTCAGAATGTTTCTCTTGATGATAGGTACCGAAAGGGTCAGATGCTACATTTCCCAGGTCAATGTTTAAGCTATATGGGGGAGGTTCAATTACTTTGAATGGTGGGTTTATCTTAAAAAATGGTTTACAAGTCCTTTGGCCTTGGTTTCCTTCTCCTGCACTTCTTTTCATGTCTACGATTTTATTTGACAATTTCTTTATCATTCATTGTAGGTCTTCTATATCTCCACTCCCCTTTTCACGACCTTGTTCTGTTTGTTTTCTCGGGGGTCTGGTCAACAAGAGTTGTCTCCTGGGTGGAGGTTGAGCTTCCTTCTTAACTAGCGATACCTGGCCCTCTTTACATCCCTTCATTTGGAATTCAATTGTTTTAGCTTCCTCAAAAATTTTAGCTAGGGTATGCTTGGCATCCCTTTTTACAAACATGGAAATAGAAGCATGGAGAGCATTAGCATATACCTCAATTTGAAACTACTGAGTGGGTATCGCTTCGGGTTGAAATTTGTTCAGGATAGTGGTAAATCATTGATTGAAGTCTTTAATCTTTTCTTTTGTACTCATGGTGGAAGTGAACAATTCATCCATTAAAGCTCATGTAGTGGTTTCTTTTGCAAATTTCTCTAAAAAATATTTTTGAAACTTCATCCAACTAGTTATGGACCCTACAAGCAAGTTAAAATAGCACGTGGAGGATGAATTTGCAAAGGTATAGGGGAAATATATGAATACCACATCCTCATGTTAGACATTCATCAATCTAATAGCTAGTATGAAATTTTTAATATGGTCTTCAGGAAATATGGAGGTTTCAGGGTCAAACTTGGGAAGTAACTTTTTTGGATGTTGAGGGAGGTTATGTACTCATCCGGGGATTTCTAGTGAATCTTTGGCCAACCAAGGTTGATTATTTTGAGGTGGGTTTTCCCATTCTTCATTATGATCATTTTTATCCTCCATGTTGTCTGAATCCGAAGCTGAGTGATCTAAGTTAAACCCTTCATCATCAGATTCAAAATCGTCAGGATTAGAGTAGTTACCAGCTGGTGTTTCGGGGATTAGATTAAGGGGATGTTCAATTTTGGTGAGGGAAAAATCTAACAAGTTTTCTACTATGTGAAAAAAAACCCAGTCGGGGGTGTCGACCACCAGTCTCCTTACTTGTTTTCTATGAGGAAGTAACAGAGCTAGGGGTAGTGATCGAATTTGTTGGGTGTAAGCTCTTGTGATTCTTATGAAATATTTCAACTCCTCGTGAGGAAGGGTGTAAGGTATTTCAGGGAATATATGGTCTTCCTCTTTCTAGGGTCAGTTACTCGTTTCAGGAGTAATCAGAGTCTATGGGTTGTCTTGAGAATGACTACCCATGCATGTGGTTTGTTTTGAAATTTTGGGCTATGTGAAATATTATATCATAAATAATATTATCCATTCATTCACAAGCCCTCCTTCTAGTGCCAATTCTATTAAGGGGTCCTAAATCCCTTTAACTCAATAGCAGGAACCAAACCTTCCACAGAGGCCCAATTAGATTCTGTAGCATTTGGTGGTGGAATGGTTCTCCAAATCTTTCGATTTGGCAAATTTACCGATGGGATTTACGTGGTGATTGTCAGGATACTTTCCTATGAAAATTCCTTCTTCAGTTTATCGTTCTCTTTTTGTATTTTATGTTATAAGATGAGTCTAATAAATTGATTTTTGTTGGTATAAACCAACTATTGGAAGGGAGTTTTAACTACTGAAGAAGGTTGAGCTTGGGATAACCCTCGTGCTCAAGCAAGAAGACAAAGATATTCACACATGTTACAAGCCTAGTACTAATACATTAACTTGCTAGTATTTCAATTATTGACTAAGATACAATTATCGTAAAGAAAATACGCATGTAATCAGATGATGGAAAAAAAATAGTTCCCTTATCTCTAATCATTAATCACACATTATCATAACGATTTACTTTCCGTCATTAAGAACAAGAACTGCAAAAATATTAAGACAAATAACTTATCAATAGATTCAGAGCTCTTACACATTACAACATCAATTACTGAAATAAAGTCGGAAGTAGTTCCTCCTCAATCCAATCATATAACACCTTTGATGAAAAATGGTATTTTGTCTCAGGTCCTAAAAAAGACTTCTCAATTAAGGTAGTTTGGAAATAGTTCTTTACAATTCCAAAAATGAGGGTCTTTCCAAAACCATCGACCTTTGCTAAAAGGTCAATCCTCTTATTTATAATGAATCATTAACTAAAAATAGCTATTACAAGTGAAATCTAAGTAAAACAAAATATTGCCACGTGGTGCTTTAATCTCTCTATTCTCTAAGAATCATCAAATAGTTTTACTGAAGTGGATGACTCTTCTCATATTCTGACCATTTGACGAAGAGTTCCTCACATGTGTTGGCATATGGGAACTTGTGTTGGTCCATCGGGGCTGAAAGAATTTCTTTCACTTCTAGTACTTGTTTGTTGTACTTGATTATTTTAACACTCAACCACTGCAGAATTGCTCGAGCCTTAATCAGATGCTCCATGAACTATTGTACTTGACCTGGCACCATGCTCGCCATCTTTTCTATCTCTATTATCCATGCTGAGTCTTGTTCTTCATGTTTCTTGACTATGTCATGTAGGTCGACAAAGTCTTCATGTGAGCTAAATTCTGCGAGGTCGATGCCTTTCATCTCCTGATTAATATTTTCCTAGCTCTTTTTGCACTGTGTCCACTTCTCCTGAATCTCTCGCTCAGGTTCCTAGGCCATTTTTACCTAGTATTCGACCACTTTCCTGATCTAATATATGTTGTTATCCCTTAGCACCCATATACTGTTCTCTTTGATGCCTCGACCCTTTTGTAATATGCTAATGTAATCGATCCTTTCTACCACTTGATGATATTTTTCATACCACCTCTCTACATCCCTGTAGGTCACTAGTGCCATAAGGGTATCCTCCTAGAAATTGGCTATGCTTGCGGTGAAAAGGTTTCGTTCACTTTTAAATTTTGTGTAATCTTATTGAAACTCACTTTTCAAGAACATCGTGGCCTGCATTGAGTCTTGACAGTATTTCACCAAATGGCATAGATGCTCCAACTTCTTTAGCGCGATGACCAGCTCCTTCTAATCCATCCTTTCTCTATCCAACATGGCATTGGTAATGGTCACTCCTACGTCGATAAGCTTGGATGTCTTAGTGTGTTCAGTGCTGAGTGTCTTCTCCTCTGTAGTGATGAGAATCGAGCTATCTAGTATGAGCCTTCTCTTCTTAGTGGTCCTCTTCACGATGTCTTTTATATTTTTGTCATAGGCGATCGCTTGTATGTTGGTGAACTCATCCACAAATTCATGGATTTGTTGTTCTCCCTAGGCTCCTGGCTATACGTATCTATTCCAAGATTGGTTCCTAAACTTCTTATACGTGTTATAATGGCTTGACCATCATTTTTTGTGCATTGGTTGGTGAGGTATCCATCGATATTGAAGAGTCATGGATAGGTCTGGTAATTACTTGGTAATTAGCTTTCGATGTGTCGATTTCTTGTTGTGGAACTTCCTCTTTTTGACCATCCGATCCCATCTCATCCTTCGATTTGTCCATTGGGGTTCTTAGCAAGTCAATTAATTCAGTTTCTAAGACACTTTTGACCTCATGGTTGCTCTGTGGAAGGTTTTGAATCAGAGCATCGGGACCTGGGGTAGATGTTTTCTCAGGTTCCTTTTCCTCTGTAATCTGCACTGGAGTCACCAGGGAAACCTATGAACTCTCCTCATCATCATAGATGGTTATTAAGTCAAACAAGGGGTTTGGTACACTTGTACTACTCGGGGTCCTTGATATCTCAGCTTGGGTTGAAATTCCCCCTTGTGATTTGATCTGTGGTGATGGAACTTTAGGGTTTTCTGGCTCGATGATTTCTTCAAGTTATATTGTCTCTAATCCACTTAGATCCACTATGCTTGTGATTGGGTCATTAGTGAGGTTCCTCGACATATATATGATATCGGGGTCATCTTTTAACTAATCAATGATTCTCTACACCCCTTCTAGCAAGAGAAATCCTTTTATTTGTGCCTCTGTGGTCTCTGTTTCTCTAATTTCTTCCCTAACTCTGAGAGCCTCTTGAGACAATTTCTCTATTGTATCCACATTTTCATCCATGCTCATATCCTTGAACCTAGTCATGTTCAGGTTGGCCAACCTCTGTACTACCTCCTCCTAGTTGTGAGCACATTCCATGAAAATTTCATCCTCAAATTTGTCATGCGTGTATGGCCAACAGGATGATATCTGTGAAGCATGTTGGGGGACCCAGACTCTAGAGTCATGCATGTGGAATCAGTCTATCGAAAACCTGAATTCAAGATGACTCATCCCTTCTTACTTGGCTTGAGCAATGTCCTTTACCAAATAAAACCCCACATGGAAGTCGTAGGGTATGAAAGCCCGCTTCTTCTCCTTGACTAGCGTGGTGTTATAGCCCTGCAGGATAGTTTGATAGAATATTTATGCCAGAATGAGCCGGTCTAGGACATGAGAGAGGATTAAATGCAGTGCTCCGGTGGCCTTGAACAACCTGATATAGGTCGTGTGTTCATCTAAATACCAATGGCCTACCTTCACTACCATTTTCTTCACTACTATAGATAGTCTTGGCCATTCCTTTTTAGATATAATAAAATAAATACGGGTGATGAATTCATCGCAAATGAGTGCGTAGGATTTTTTGTACTTGTTCTCCCATAGTATGTTGAAGTAAACATGAACAGGGATCTCCCCAACATGTCATCTTAAATTCTTGTCAGCGAAGACATTTCTCGCATAGATAACATCAAGCAGGTACAAGGCCATGTGGAAAGCAAGTGCTTCCCCTTCTTTCGGTGTTTGAGCCTACTATACATAGATGCTAAATTACTTGGAAATTATTGCTCCCCATTTGAAGGTTCTTCTGGAGATTTCCACTATGTATGCCAAGGGCATCCATGCTCTTGAAAACTTGTAGCGGTCCTTCTCTCCATACAGCCACAAATGAGAGCCATCAAGTAGATGTATGGCTCCCTAAAGTTAATTGTCCCATACCAACCATTGCTTTGGTTTGTAAAATTATTGTCCTCCTTCCACCATGAGGCCATCAACTGGTTGGTGTCGTCGAATTCGTAGAACTTCACCATGAACTCTTTGATTAGCCGCTCCTCTTGGTATATGAGTTTGTAGTACTTTTGGACTTCTTTTGAGACAAAAACTCTGACACACCCACCATTCTCATTGTTGATCAAGAATTTATGTGCATCTATATGGTATATTAGCCACTTCAAAACCTCTATGCATGGAAAAAATAGAGTTCTGCAGCCTACCATGTGTAAGTATGACCATCAGATATTTGGAAACACCTGGTCGTCAAGTGCCCTTACATCTAGGTAATTGTGTGGGATACATTCTAGGTACTCCTCCCGAATAATTCTTTTGAATAGGTCTCACTATGTGGGAGAATTACTTTGGATATAGTGTTTTCTTCTGTATCACCGAAGACCAGAGGTTGAATAAAATATTTCTTCATTGAGGTTTTTACGACTGACTCTACCTTGGGAGTGTACTCCAATTGCCTTGCAGTACCAGGAGAAGAACCTTCACATATTTCTACCTCCTTTACCTTAGGTGCTCTCGGTGAGCATTTGGTGGTTGGCTTTCTCGGAGTCATTTTCCCTGCAGCTAGAACATATTTATAGACTGTGCAAGAAATCAGATGCATATATAAAAAATCATGACCCCTGAATTGAAAAAATTGAACACATACCTTTGCTGCTTGTCTAACCTAGTTTTGATAATCTGAGAATTAACACAGTCTCGAGAAGATTTCTTTGCTTCTTTGAATGCTCTGGAATTCGAACTTGTGTGAAAAATGAAATTGTTCAAAGTCATTCTATAGATTCAAATAAGGATGAACTTACCTTGTTTCATCAACCATTCAATTCGAGTTATGAGTGTAATTATATAAAATCTTCCGCCAGATCTTCAAATACGTTTAAAATTAAATTCGATCATAGGTTGATGACGCGGGCATAGTTTGTAATGTGGTTTATCAGTGATTTCAAATTGTTGTTGTTCAATCGGCGCACGAGGTAGAAACATATGCAGGATGAAGCATTAACTAGTCTATTAAAATTCCATAATCTGATCGTATCTCATGCCAAAAACATCCCAGAATTCGCTAGTCTAGCTGGTGAGTCGGGGGTCGGGGTTTTTCTTTGAACAATTTTCGTTAATATCTCCTTGCAAAAGGTCCGACGCCAAATGATATTTACGTGCAGAGCTGACGTGGAAAGACTGACTTGGAGGTGTGACTAGGACACATCAAACCTTAAGATGACTCAAGATGAAACTAGGCCATATGACACCCCTATGTGATGAAGACATGCGGCACTCGAGACCGACGTCTTCATTTACTCGTGTTATTTAGAATCGAGACTTTTCTTTAAGCTAAACATTCTAAAAAATTATCCTATCTTGTCGATGTCGAAAAGTATCAAGGATCGTTGATCGATGATAAACTTACCCAGGTAATCCTGGATTGATTCTATAAAAAATTCCTGATGCCGAAAGTATATCGCGGTTCGACGATCGATGATATGTTTAACATAGAAAAAATTAATTGTTTCAACCTTTTTAGATTTCCCCAACCCCGAAAAAGTGCATCAGTCGTCGGCTATCGGTGGTTTTTAATAGATTTTGTCAATTTCTATCCCTCCCATAGTTTACCGACACCAATGGGGATAGACTATCTCTTGAATCTTTGTGGTGAATAACTCACGTAAAACCAACTCCTCCTTCTACCGATTTCGATGGTGCATATGTGATCGACCATTATTGTGACTGTGTGGCCATTTTACCTTCTTGAATTTTTTTGATGTCGAACACAAGCGCGTTAGTCGCAATGCTAGCTATAGATTCTTAGTTAGAATGCCAAGTTCTTTTAGACACAAGGTTTCATTTAACAAGTTCAAACAAATCTGAATTGATTGATAAGAGTCATGAAAACAAAACAAAAAATAAACCATCCCCCATAGTGAACTCAATTCAGACAGTAAAAGAAAACAAGTGGTACCCAAAAAGTGATAGAATTTCATAAGGATTTTAGGGTGTGTTGAGCTCTCAACACCTCCCATCCTTAGACCACGTTTCTCATCACTCTCAGCAGTGGGTCACCCCTGAGTTAGGATTAAAATTCTACCGGGTAAAGGGGTGCCTAACTAAGACGATGTATCTCAAAAAAAAGGAAACACTCTGTCACAGGTGCCTACTTAAAATAACAGCCTATGGTCCCTCATTCCCCACATGCCTGTCCCACCCCAAGAAGTGTGCCCCTTCTCTACTCAACAGTCCTTTGGTTGCCCCACTTCCTTTCCGGGGCTTTAAAAAATAGGTCGGATAGGAAGTATCAGAGCCTTGTAGCTGTAGTTTAGCACCTTCGAGAATCAATTCCCATCAATTCTCTCACCTAGGGATATTTCTCACGGGCCCAACAACCTGCCTATTCAATATCCCATGGGCCTCACAACCCACTTCTTCAGTCCAACTCCTGAGCTAACCAGTTATAGGTACAGGTATATGTACGAGTATGGTACTGGTTTAGGTACGGATATAGGTATAGGGAGGTACGGAGGACAGCTGAATGAATGAGTGAATGATGATGGAATGAATGAATGAATGAATGGAAAATGCACTAATTCCAAGCTATATATATGCATGTTCCCAACTTGACACTTTTCATGTTGAGAACCACTTTTTCCCACTTGTCCCCAACCTTAGAACTTAGGATAAAATAAGTATCCACACTTTATAATTTAAGGAATATTAATATAATATTCCTTTTTGGATTAACCTCCCTAGCTTATCCCTTTTTCTTAACTTTTATCCCCCCCCCCCCCGCGCGCCTTCCCTAATTAGTGGAGGTTAGTCCCCCATACCCTTTTATCGTGGTTGGTCTACACGCAATGATGTATTATATTAATGATGAGACATATACACAAATAGACTCGCTAGCCTTTAGCATCTAGGCTCTCTGGCCTAATTCAACACATAAGCCTCCTAACTTATAATAACTATCTCACCAACCTTAAAACACAACATATACACAAAGGCTCTCTGGCCTCAAAATCATGCACACTTAAGTTTGTTGCACATGGTATCTTGGAATGTGCACACTTCATCATTTTAGTGCGTAGTACATGTGTGGACTATACCATGGAAGGTGCATACAAAATGATATCAAACAACTCACCAACTTAAGTACATTTGCATTTACATTTATAGTTGGGGTTCGAACTAGGGGTATTACAGTGTGAGTCAAGAAAGGCAAGCCAAAGAGATGAAATTTGTATGGTTTGGGGGAAGATAGTTTGATGCATCAAGTTTTGTGCACGGAAAAGAAGAAGAGAGCAAGAAAGAGACCTTGGAGTTGGTGCAACCATGGAGGGAGAATTTTAGAGAAGGATCGAGTGTAAATAGAGTGAATTGGAGATAAAAATTGAAGATCCAGGTTATTAGGCCTAAAGAGTGAAATCATGTGTGAGTTTCACTAAAAGAGCAAGTGTTTATTGTTGGTTTGTTGATAGTTTTCCTAGAAACAAATTCCATTGAGTTCCTAGTTGAGAGATTCCTAGCTACGTGTGCTAGAGAGACCTTGATAAACAAACGACACATTCCTTGGGTTAACCCTGATAAAAATATGGTACATCCCTTGGGTTATCCCTGATAAATAGATGGTACATCCCTTGGGTTATCCCTGATAAATGAATGGTGCATTCCTTGGGTTGGGCAGGTGAGGAGGAAGAGAGTTGGTAGAAAAATCAGGATAGTTGTAGGAGAATATCAGTTGGGTTATGTGTTTTATGAGATGTGAGTGGGCTGTGAGAGATCACCCTCTTTTGTGTATTACTAGACTCATATGCGGGGTGACTAACTATTGATATTTGGAACAATCAGTCTATGTTTGGGTGGAACATCCATCCCAAATAGTTGGTTGCACGATTCTTGTTTAAAGATAATTTTTTTATCTTGTTGTTGAGTTATTTTCATGTGTTATTGTTGTGCATGAACTCTGTGTAAATGAGAATGACTTATATGTTGTTGTAATGAGTGGTTTAGTTGCATTTCATGTTGATTATTAGCATGTTTTATATGCATATGTTTTATGGATATAGATAGTAGATAAATCTATTTTAAATTTGTAGCTATAAGCTACAATAAATCGACTAATAGTAAAAGAATTACATTAGTTATCATAATTTCATTTTCATGTGTATTCCACACTGTAATGTCCATGGGTCGGGCTGGGGAATGTTACATTATGGTATCAGAGTTGTAAGGAAAAGTGTTTTATGTGGCTTGGCCCATCCTGGGTTTTGGGTATGTTACAAAGAACCTTGATGAGAAAATAATCCCATGGAGGTAGTTCAAGGGATATTTCTAAGAGAAATATGTGTCCCAACATTATTATGAAAGAGATGTGAAAGAGTTATTTGAACTCAAGTTGGGAACCATGAAAATTGAGGAATATGAGAAGTGGTTCTTTAATTTTTTGATGTATGTTTACCTCATCAAGGATGAGAAAGTCAATATCCAAAGGTTTCTAAGTGGGTTACCCTCTTTGTACAGTGATAAGATTCAATATGATAACCCCAAAACATTGGAGGAAACCATAAGGAGAGCAAGGCATTTGTATGAGCATAGAAAAGGAAGATCAGTTTTCCAAACAACTTGGAATGACAAGATGAAGGATAAGAAGCATCAAAGGCAGAAGGGTTTTAAGCCACCCTCTTTTAGGAATAATTTCCAAGAAAATCAACACGGTCAAGTTGCACAAAATGAACACAAGACTACAGTTTCATTTGGAAAAGGGCCAAGGAAACAACCGGTGCAATGTTGGAAATATGAAGGAATCATATATATATGGATTTCCCTCACAAAGGAGAGTTAATGAGAACTTTACAAAACATTCAATGGGATGGAAAATGGAAGAAATGGGAATAAGCATACCAAGGATCTATGTAGCCTTGGATAACAAGCAAGATGAATATCAATCTCCCATGATTGAAATGGAAGGTAAGGTCAATGATGAGCCCATACCAATTTTAATTGATTATGGAGCTAGCCATAGTTACATAAATGCTAATACTATTGAAATATTTTACTTTCAAATAAGCAAGCATAAAAAATCTTGGTCAATTCAGTTAGCCATGGGGGCTAAGAGGAAAATCAATGAGTTGGTTAAATATTGTTCGATAGACATCGATTGACTCAATATAAATGTGGATGTAAATATCATACCATTGGGTTCATATGATTGTCTAATTGGCATGGATTGGATAGAAAAACAACTTGTTTTCCTAGATTGTTACAGCAAGACAATCAAGTGTCTTGATGAGGAACAGAGGCAAGGAAAGATTCAAGGCGTTCCAAGAGTTGTAGTTGTTAGAGAGATTTTATCTATGCAGTTGAAGAAGAGCTTCAAGAAAGGATGTCATATGTTCACAACCCATAGGGAGGAGGAATCCAAATACAAAGTGGAAAGCATTGAAGGCCATCCAGTTTTGAGGGATTTTGAAGATGTTTTAGAGAAATTTTGGGACTACCACCAAAAAGATACATTGATTTCTCTATTGATTTTGTGCTAGGAGCTGCCCCAGTGTCTAATACACCTTAAAGAAAGGGCACACCAGAACTAAAAGAGTTGCATACATGGCTTGAAGAAATTTTGAAGAAGGGGTACATACGCCCAAGTGTGTCCCCTTGGGGAGCCCCAATTATTTTTATGAAGAAGAAGGATGGAACCTTAAGGTTGTGTATTGATTTCATGAATATTAATAAGGTTACCATAAAGAATAAGTATCCTTTTCCAATAGTTGATGATTTGTTTGACCAGCTGAAAGGTGCAAGAACTTTTTCAAAGATTGAATTGAGATCAGGCTATCATCAAGTAAGAATAAAGGAAGAAGACATCAACAAGAAAACATTCAAAACAAGATATGGGAATTATGAATTCACGGTAGTGCCATTTGGGCTATCAAATGCCCCAACAATTTTTATGTTCCTGATGAATGGAGTGTTCAGGGAGTACCTAGCCAAGTTTGTGATTGTGTTCTTAGATGACATCCTCGTCTATTCTAAATCAGAAGAGGAACACAAGAAACATTTAAGAATGGTGTTGCAAGTTTGAAGAGAGCATAAATTGTATGCTAAGTTAAGTAAGTGCATATTTTACCAAAATAAGATTCACTACTTGGGGCATATAATTTCGGTAACACAGATGAAATTTGACCCTAAGAAGATATAGGCCATTAGAGGATGGTCAATGCCAAAGAATGTGATAGAGGTCAGATCATTCATGTGTCTTTCCGATTATTACCGAATATTCATAAAAGGGTTCTCAATAATTGCAAGTCCAATCACTTCTTTGCAAAAGAAGGTAGTGAAATTTGAATGGACTTCCAAGTGTTAAGAGAGTTTTCAATAGTTGAAGGAAATATTGACAAGTGCAACAATATTGAAGATTTCATACCCAAATGAATATTTTTTTGTGTGCAGCGATGCATGCAAGGAAGGACTTGGTGGAGTTCTCAGTCAAAGGGACCATGTGGTATGCTATGAGTCTAGAAAATTCAAAGAGCATGAGAGGAATTATTCTACACATGACTTGGAGTTAGCATCAATTATACATGCATTAAAAATGTGGAGGAATTACCTTATGGGTAATAAATTCAAGGTAAGAAGGGACCACTATGGTCTAAAGCAATTGTTTGGACAACCAACACTAAATGCTAGACACACTAGATGAATTGAATTTATGAGTGAATATGACTTCAAAATTAAGTATATAAAAGGAAAATAAAATCAAGTTGTTGATGAACTCAGTAGGAGATCTCATGAAGTGCATGTGGTAGCCATCAACATTTACAGGACAGATTTGAAAGATCAAATTATTGCAGTAGAAAATTCAGATCAACACTATGTAAAAATAAAAGAAGCATTACAAAAACGAAATTTTCAGCATAAAATTAATTTCTATGCATTGAAAGAATATGGAATTCTCAGGTACAAGGGAAAAGTGTATGTGTTGAATTCCAATGAGCTAAAAAATGCATTTTTGAAGGAAATGCACAATGTGCCATATGACAGGCACCCAGGATTTTAGAAGATAATTGCAGCTATGAGAAGCCATTAATTTTGGCTGGGAGTGAAGAAGGAAGTGTCTAATTACATAGCCAGATGTCTAGAATGCCAAAAGGTAAAGAAAAAACATAGACACCCAGGAGGTTTTCTACAACCACTGCCCATTCAAGAATGGAAGTGGGTAGTTATAGTTTATTTTATTACTAAGCTTCACAGAAAAATCAATAAATATGATTCCATCATGGTGGTGGTGAATAAATTGACTAAAACAACGCATTATATTCCAGTAAAGACTACACACAAGGTAGAAAATATCACATAAATTTATATGAAGGAAGTTCCTAGGTTACATGGAATGCCTAAGACAATAGTTTCAGATAGATATCCAAAGTTTACTTCGAATTTTTGGAAAGGTTTGTTCAAAGGCTTTGGAACAAATCTAAATATTAGTACAATGTATCATCCAGAGTCATATGGGAAAACAAAAAGGACT
Source organism: Picea glauca (assembly GCA_000966675.3). Classification (NCBI taxonomy): domain Eukaryota; kingdom Viridiplantae; phylum Streptophyta; class Pinopsida; order Pinales; family Pinaceae; genus Picea; species Picea glauca. The sequence continues at coordinate 856,359 of JZKD02S2314021.1, forward strand.
AACAGGATAATTGAGGACATGCTTAGAATGAATGTAATGGATCAACCATCAAAGTGGGAAGATGGTATTCATTTAGTTTTATTTGCCTACAATAATGGGTATCAGGCCTCATTGAAGATGAGTCTGTTTGAAGCATTGTATGGAATAAAATGTAACACTCCCGTGAGTTGGGATAGTCCAGTAGACAAACCAGTTGTTGGCCCAGAATTGTTAAATGAAATGGAAGAGAAGATGGAAAAGACAAAGCATAATTTAAAGGTTTCCCAGGATAGGAAGAAAAGTTATGCAGACAAGAACAAAGTTTTCGTAGATTTTAAAGTAGGAAAACATGTGTTTTTGAAAGTGAATGCAAAGAGAAGTTCACTAAGATTAGGAATTTTCCCGAAGTTAGAAACGAGATATTGTGGGCCTTTTGAAATGTTAGAAAACATAGGGCCAGTTGCATACATATTATATTTTCCTTCATCCATGAGAGTGCATAATTTATTTCATGTCTCATTGTTAAAGAAATATGTTTCTGATCCTCATAACACAATTGATTGGAATGTGATCCAGGTGGAGCACGAAGGGGATTTATGGGTGGAACTGGTACGTATGATGAACCAGAAAGTCAAAGTGCTCAGGAAAAAATCCATAGGTATGGTAAAGGTTCAATGGAGTTGCTACGGTCCTGAAGATGCTACATGGGAACACGAAGAAAACATGTAGGAAGAGTACCCATAAAGTTTTAACAATTTTGAAGAAGGCAGAATGCAAGGCTCCATTTTGAAAAGCTAGAGTTACGAAACCACATCTTAGAGTCTTATCCAACAATGTTGGGGACCTTGATAAATGAATGGCTCATTCCTTAGGTCAACCCTGATAAACGAATGGTGCATTCCTTTGGTCGATGAGTTCATAGGAACAAGAGATTGAAGGTTGGAGTTGTTGTTGGAGCTGTTAATTTGAATTTTTTTTATTTCTAAGTATTGTGATGTAAAGTTTCATATATATATATATATATATATATACACATATGTATGTGTGTGTGTGTATCAATATAGAGTGAAATGAGGATGGCACACAATTGTGGGTTAGGGGGAATGTAACATCCCCATTATAATCCCTAGTTTAATTAATGTTTATGTGGATGTAATATGTGGCTATGGCCAAGCGATGTAATATGAAAATTGTATTTCAATGTTTTAATAATAAAATGTGATGTTAGATACTAAAGGGGTCATGATCAAGAGATGGGGGATGAATTAATCCACAATAGAGGGAAGTGTCTAGGATAATGGCCAAGAGGGGGTCAAAGGGGGGAATATCCATGTATATTAATTTAACCCATTTTTCCTAAACTTTCTTATTGTATATGAACCTTTCCATTTCGGATTGAGTGATCCCAAAGCCAATCATTGAATACATGTAAGAGGATGGGTGTGAGTGATCACAGCCCAGAGTTATTAGGAACATAGGGGTTGAGTACAATCATCTTGGGGAAGAGTGTGAGTCAATAAAGGCAAGCCAAAGAGAGGAAATACATATGGGTTGGGTGACAATAGTTTGACACATCAAGTTTTTTGCATGGGAAAGAAGGGGAGAGCAAGAAAGAGAGCTTGGATTTGGTGCAGCCATGGAGGGTGAATTCTAGAGTATGATAGAGTGTAACTGGAGAAAATTGGAGTAGGAAAACTAAAGATCTAGGTTTTCAAGCATGCAGAGTGAACTCATGCATGATTTTCACTTAAACAACAGGTGTTGTTGTTGATTTGTTGATAGTTTTCTTAGTAGTAGTTTCCCTTGAGTTCCCAACTCAGAGATTCCTAGCTACCTCTACCAGAGAGACCCTGATAAATGAATGGCACATTCCTTGGGTTATCCCTGATAAACAGATGGTACATTCCTTGGGTTAACCCTGATAAATGGATGGTACATCTCTTGGGTTATCCCTGATAAACATATGGTATATCCCTTGGGTTATCCTTGATAAACGAATGGTGCATTCCTTGGGTTAGGAATGTCAGGAGGAAGAGATTTGGTAGAGAAATTAGGATAGCTGTAGGAGAGTATGAGTTGGGTTATGAGTTTTATGAGCTGTAAGTGGATTATGAGAGATCACCCTATTTTGTGGATTACTAGCCTCAGCTCAGGGGTGACTGACTCTTGATATTTGGAAAAATCAGTCTATGGTTGGGTGGAACGTCCATTCCATGTAGTTGGTTGCACGATTCATGTTTAAGGATAAGTGTTTTATTGTGTTGTTGAGTTATTTACATGTTTTATTGTTGTGTGTGAACTCTGCGTAAATGAGAATGAATTATATGATGTTGTAATGAGTGGTATAGTTGCATTTCATGTTGATTATTAGCATGTTATAGATGCATCTATTTTATGGATATAGACAGTAGCTAAATCTGTTTTAAATTTGTAGATGTAAGGTACAGTAAATCATCTAACAGTGAAAGAATTATTGTAGTTAGCATAGTTTTGTTTTCATGTGTATTATGCATCGTAATGTCCCTTGGTCGAGCTAGGGAATGTTATATTATGGTATCAAAGTTGTAAGAAAGAGAAATCTATTTGGCATGGCCCAACCTGGGTGTTGGGTATGTTACATGGAGACCTAAATCAAGATGAAAACCATCATATCAGGAGATCCCCTTAGAGACCTAGGGGATTCCCATGTGCCCCTTTTGGATGCGAAAGAGAGAGTTTGTTGCCCATGTGCCCCTTCTGGATAAGAAAGAGATTGAGCACATGATTTTGGAGAAGAAGAAAAATTAACTTCTTAGTAGGCACATGTGTGAGGATATGATGTAGGAGGAGACCAAGGCCAAGGAAATGATTAATATTTGACGATAAGGCATGATGACAAATCTTATGGATCATTGGTTGTTTTTCCAAATGCGATTCTTAACTTCTATTAAATATAAAATATGGATCTTAGTTCATTCTTTAGGTTAACAAAATGTTATTTTTAAGACATCGAACAAGGTCATTTCTTGCTAAACATGGAAAAGGAGAATTGATAACCTCTAATCGTAGATCTTGGCAGTCCTAATTATGTCAAATTAGGGGAAAAGATGACGAAATTTGAGGGGAATAAAGTTGATGTTCCCAATTCCATAGACAAGGGCCCCAATTAAAGATACTTTGGGGCTATGAAATTCCTACCCATCCTCAAAGTGCTATTTGATAATCCCCCTTGAGGTGAAGAAGAGGAGGTGTATGTAATTTACAATCAAAATGATTATAGTTCATATTTGTCTATAGGAATGACAAGGATGATATCTTGGAGAAATTTAAGCATGCTGAAAAAGAGGAGATGCAAGGAAGAGAACTGATGAAGTGGTAGAGGAATGATTTGATGCATTAAATTATGAGAGGAATTGAAGAGAAAAATTTAATTGTGGAGGTTTTCATAAGTAGTTTGTGAATCAGATTGTTTTTCTTATAGTTGCTTCTATTGTTGGTGTTGTTACTACACTCAACATTGTCGTCCTATATGATTCACATAAAATTATTTTTACCCACATATATATAGATAACAAAATATTCTAATATAAAACACAAACATATATAACTAATTTTTATTTATCATAAACTAAAGTTAGTTTTTGTTTGCAAACAAAATGTGAAAAATTAACATGTGCAATTAATAACATAAAAAGAACCACTATCGGTTCTCCATATTATACATAAGTCACCAAACAATGTTGTGTTAAATTTAATGCACCATTGCGTCATTTTTGGTTGAGAACTAATATCTATAGAGGTGCATTGTGTTATATAGAAAATTGGTTAAGGGTTGTCATGTGAAATGACCCATGATGCCATTTCACATAAGAACTGGGTAACTCAGGGAAGTTGGTTCTACTGAACACACCTCTCAAATATAGTTATTTAATCATAAACCAAGTGGTGTGATTTGTTATATGAAAAGAACTGGTACTCTATGTTACCTAGAGCACCAGACGCTTTGTAATGGTGTGTTGTATTTTATGACGCACCGGTAACGGGTGTGTATTAAAAGACTCATTGTAATGATAGTTTTTTAAATATTTCTCTTGGTGTAAATTAGTTAACCACGCTGGTGCATTTCAGTGAATTTAACACACCAACACTCCATTTTACCTTTGTATGCATTGTTGCTAGTGAGTTTTTCTCATAACACAATGGTAATGGAACATCCCATAAAACAAACCATATGGTAAAGTATTATGTATTTTTCTCATTTTCTTGCAGTACACAACACCGGTGTGTTGTATTTATTTGATGCACCACTGAGAAAAATTTTTATATCAAAAATTGTGTGGTGTGTTTGGTTAATAGAATGCACCAATGTTTTTATCTCAATTGGCGCACTTCATAGGATCTTAGCGGTGCTTGTACCATAAGATGCAATGCATTGATAATTTATGAAAATTAGTCTCGGTGTTATGCTCTTTAAAACAACCATGTGTTGTTTGGACCTAGGGGAACCAAAAAGTTAAATTGTTTTATTGCAACTTAAGTGGTGTGATGTGATAATAAACATGCATTGGTTCTATTGTGTTATTGGAGCACGAGATTTTTTTTAATGCTTCTATCTAATGTTGAGAGAACCAGTAATGGGCCACCCACCGAGACACCTTGCTATAACAGGTCACTCAATATTTTATTGGTTACGTTCTTTTAACAACACCATTGCATTTGGTTAACATAAATGCACCACCACCCCAATTTTTATGGAGTGAACTCAGGGATGTGCTTTAGCTAACTAAATGCATTGGTGCAGTATAGTTTCTAGAAAACCTAAATGATTTTTAGTGATGCGTCATCTAGTATAATGCATCAGTGGTGTTTTTGGCCATATGGAAACCACTTCGTTATATTGATTTATTGCAAATTAAGAGGTGCGATTATTACTATGACTGCCCAGGTTCTACCATGTTATTGAATAACTCTCATTTTTTTTAGTAGTACTTTATCAAGCATAGGGAACATGTTATGGGGTGTCAAAGAAAACACACCATTGTTACACTCGGTCAATATATGTCCATGTGCGGTTTTGTTAATAGCACCAATTCATTTGTTTAAAATGGTTGCACCGTGGAGTTAAATTTTATGAGTCACAAACTGAGTGGTGTGCTTGGTTAAATGGAACACACTTGTGCTTCTGTGTTCGAAAATAATGGACATGTTTTTTAGTGGGAATTTTATTTTATAATGCACTGGGTGCATGTATTTTATGATGATGCATCGAATAAGTACTGTAAAATTAGATGCACTAGTTATAGTGCTTACAATGAAGTTAGCACATGAAAAACTACTATAGGGAGAGTCGAATCATATAGGTGCAACATGCAATGCCAAGATTTTTTTTGAAAAAGGTCTCAAGTCTCAAAACTACAAATGGGAAGGTAATAAACAATTTTCCTAGACTCTTGTGTCCCAAGGAGGCATGGCTCCACCATTGGGAGGAAATGAAAATTCATGGTAACTTCCAAAATTTGGAAATATGTGGAATCTATCAATGGAACTATCCAACTCACCAAGGAGAACTGGAAACATGGTGTCCTTAAAAACACAATGAGCATCAGTGCTTTCTTGAGACTTTGAAATCATAGGATGAGTTGTCACAATGAAAATAAGTTTGGTAATTTTTTTTTATTTACCCTACCCTGGTGTGTTAGAGAAAATGAACTACCTACGATTGAATTAAAATTATTCTATTCTAATAAAATCCTATATTGATCAAGAGAAACTCTAACAATATAAAAACAACTTCAAATATCATTACTAACTTAAAACTTAGTTCATGTCAATCAATAACATGTTGTAGCAATATGTTAGCAACATCACTTGTCTTCGGCATCGGGATATCCAGGTCTGCAGGTTGCACGAGGAGCACCCAAGCGCAGTGCACAGAAGAAGTCCTTTTCAGACTTAAAATCAATCGAGCGGGCAAAATTATAGTGTCAACGGTCTGAATCCATCCATATGAGCAAATCAGCGATTGGCGGGAAATCGCGAATAGAGAAGTTGCGCAAAGGTTAGCACAATGGATAGCGCCCATATTGTGTGCAGGGAAAGATAGCAGCCGTCCATCCAAAGGAAGCATGGCGCGAGAAGGAAGCATGGCGCGAGATCTAGTCGCGTCGGCTTCTCAGCAGTCATACGTTCAAAGGGTGAGGGTTCTATGTCATTCTACATCTCAAAACCCCGAACCCTGAAGTGCCGAAAGCGCTCAAAGTTGGGCCCACAATATCGCGGATAAATCTCAGTTGTCCATCCACAGGAGACACCTGGCGAATGATTAGGTCCCTTGCCATTTCGCCCATTACGATTTCTAGGCACAAAGAGCAGCTCCATCATATTCTAATGTGCAAGGTGTCGGGAGTGTCCAGGACCTGGGCCCACAGTATCGCCGAGTGAGTTCAAGATCGTCAGATCTGAGAAGGACACGTGGCACCCATTTAAGCCATCTCAGCATTTCTCTCATCGCGAATATGATAAGCAAGGATCAGCTCCTCCCTATTCATGAACGCCGAAAGCGCCTATGGGAATAGACGCAAGATCATGGCACGTGGTCACTTGGGAAATAAAAGAGCTATGCAAAAAGGGGCCAAAGTTGTCGAGTTCAGTCACTGAAAGGATCATCGTGATCTCCATGCGCCATTTTATGCGACCTCAATCCTGGTTTTCGCTTGGAGTAAATGAAGATGAGAATGGGTGGTTGAAACCTCCTTTCATTCATTAAGTGTGAGGTATGGAGGGTCTGGAAAGTAGTCTACTTGAAGGGGTCCTGTGTATCGATTTTTCCAAAGAAGCCATGTTGAAGTCCTCGAGTAGACAGGGAAGTCTGCACACACTAGCTCAACACTTAATGGCTCAGCTACCCTCCTTGCAGGAGCCATGCAGAGTTAAGGTGGCACTTGAAGAAAGATATCAGTACGAGTTTGACTGAAGGGACACCAAGCCTTGAATGACTGAGGACACCTCTGTTAGGTGATTTTTCTGAGTATTTAGACTCAGTCTTGGTATTTTTGTAATCTATCGATGGTAGAGCGAAGCTCGCGATTGTAAAGTTTTAACAGAAATTCGAGTTTTCTAGTTATGCATCTGTATGTGAGATTTCTTGTTTTATGACAAACAGTATTTCTTACTCCATCTAATTTTCATATCATACTGAGAGAGTTCGTGATCGACGGATTCGCACGAATTTATGCAATTATGTTATGATAAAGGATTTTTTGTGGCATCATTGTATTCTTTGGTTTTCTGCGTTTGAATGTAAGAAGATCTTGCGTTTAGACGCCTTCCCCTACAGTCTGTTAGGAACCTAATGTTTACAACAGACCTTTGCTTTTCTCCTATACAAGTCTTCCTCCTGCTCACCCTTACTACAACTTACTGTCTGAAGTTTATCTAAGACCTTGTTTGCCCATGCATGCTTGGCCTAGTTTCGGAGTTAGAACCACATCGTCTTGAGTTAACTTCCATTTGATCACCCCTTTTATTAAAAAGATCGTGACATAAACTGATGGGCATCGGGCTTTGCTCCTGCTGCAATCCAAGAGCGACTTTCGTCACTAACATTTATGGTGTTGTTGCCGGGGAAGAAGTTGAAAATTTTCCCCAGGATTGAACGACATTGAGCCTCTGATTCTGAAGGTGCATCGGGTATCAGAGCTTTTGAAGATTGCTACTGTGCACCTGGGGAATCCATTGTGATGACTCCACTTCGGTGAACCTGCCAAGTTAATTGTGGCTTTCAGAGGTAGACACACGCGGTCTCATCCACAACTGCCTCTAGCTACACCTGAAACTAACCCAGAGGTGGTTCTCAGGAAGGGCAAGGCCTCTGCAGAAGAAGCCTCCACCGCTAAACCAGGCAATCTTAAATCTCTTTCTGTAGGAAATCCATTTTCTCCTCCTTAGTTTCTTAATAGACATCCTTCAGAGGTATCTTGTTTCCTGAATTTCGGGAGTGTTCCTGCTGATTTTTCCCCTCCTAGTCAGGGCTTAGAGGGAGAAATCCTTGTCACTCCCCTCTCCTCTGAAGTTGTACCTTGGCATAGACCTAGGACCACAGAAGATTTTCCCACTCCTATCTTTTCACTCCTTCACAAAGAGGAGCACCTGTTGACTTAAGCCCGTTAGCCTTCTCCTTAAATCCCCTTATGTTTCCCATTCCACTTTGAGACTCATTCCTAGTAGCCCCTTCGCAAACTCCTTCTCCTCCAAGTTCTCCTCCACCTAATATTCTTATGGCTAGCGCTAATCCCCCTCTAAATAGAATGGATGCCATAGTCACTACCAGATATGCTCCCTTAATCCTACCTCATCCTATGAATCCTCTCCCTACTGGAGATTACTTGAAGTATATGCCCAAGTTCACTGGGGAAGGGGACATAACTGCGGAAGAGCACCTAGATGCTTTCTATAGTTATGCAAACAACCTGAACATTGAAAATGAAGATGTCTGGATGAGAGTCTTCGTCCAGAGCCTGGATGGTGAGGTGAGAAAATGGTTTAAAGGACTAGCCCCCGGATCTATTGCTGGGATCGAAGCCCTGGATAGTGCTTTCCTGAGACAGTGGGGCGATAGGAAGAATTTCATGTATTACATGACAGAGTTCGGGTATTTGAAGAATATGGATGGAGATTCTATCTCCAAATTCTCCAAAAGATTCAATAAGATGTATAACAAAATCCCTGCCGAAATAAATCCTTCAGAAGCCTCAACCAAGATTTCTTATGCTAGTGCATTTGGCCCCAATTTCTGTCTGTTATTGAGAGAAAGAAGAGCCACCTCCTTAGCTCAAATGCAATATGCGGCCATTGAAGTGGAATCCAATGTATTAGCAATGGATAGACTAAGGAACAAGGTGAACGCATATAGGAGAAAGGGAAGATCCGAAGCCTCAACTTCTAGCCCGTCGGTGCCCCACCCTCAAGTGGATGAACTAACCAAGATGGTGAAGTCTCTGTCTGCAGAGATGGAGAGGACGAAGGTGGAAGGGAGGAAAGCATACAAGGGCCCTCAGAATGTCGAAAATAAAGGAGGTTTCAGGAGGCCAAACAATATTATGTTCCCAACAGTGCAAAGAGAGAGGGGAAGAGACAGAGAAGACCAGAAAATTCAGGCCCCTTTCCAAAACAATTTTGTGGCTGAGGGGGAAGAAGGGAAAACATATGAGCTTGATCCTGAAATCCATTGCTTCGGGGACACTCCTCCTCTTCCTCATCTCACTCAATCAGCATATGAGGAGTATCACATGGACAGTCAGCTTAATGAACTGAGCAAGGAAAACAAGACTAGTGGCAGCCAAAGCAGGTATGAGCTGAGGTCTAAGAAAAAGATAGTAGCACCTGATGTTCCTGAGATGTCCACTAGAATAGAGAAAACTGCTAACAAAGTAGTGGAAAGTCACAGAGGTAAGAAGCCCCGACCCCTCTCTCCCATAGTCCAGAGACACATTCCCGAAATAAGAGAAATTTCGAAGCTTACATCTTCTTTTAATTTTGAGTATGAAATCCAAAAGATCAGGATCCCTGTCCCCCTAACCGAATTGATTAAACATGAAGGGTTCAAGAAACACTTTTCTGAGCTTTTACAGTCTAAGAACTCATGCCTTCCCACAAACTCCATCAATCTGCAAGATGAAAGGCCTGTATTTATTCTAGGTCCTATGGTAGAAGAGAGGAATGACTCATCCCCTCCCTTCTACACTTCCTTGAACATACATGACAAGGTACTGCACAACTTCTTAATGGATTCATGGGCTTCTCATAACCTCATGCCCAAAACGGTCATGGAAGAATTAGGGCTAGAAGTCACTTGAACCTATCATGACCTCTATTCCTTTGACTCCAGGAAAGTTCAATGTCTCGGGTTTATCAAAGACCTACTCGTGAGCTTGTTTCAGTTGCCCATGAAAAGTGTGGTCATGGATATTGTAGTGGCTGATGTCCCCCCCAAGTTCGACATGTTGTTATCAAGATCTTGGATAAAAGGACTAGGGGGAAATTTGCATATGGACCTAACATATGCCACTATCCCAGTGTTTGGGGGAGAACATAGGAGGCTATGCAGAGAAGCCCAATTGGCCTATATAATCGGTGATGAAGCCAATCCTACCAACCATCCCATTTTTTCCTTGGACACTTATTTAGGTTCCATTCTACTCCAACTCACTCATGCTCCCGAGTCTCCTCTTAAGCTCAGAAATAAGCCCACCACTCCTCATGATTTTCCTCCCTCCATCACCCCCATCTGGAAAATGTTTTTTGATGGAGCCTGTTCCAGGGAAGGCGCTGGTGCTGGGGTGTTTTTTGTGTCACCTTCTCAGGAAACCATTTCCCTGTCATATAGGCTAGAATTTGAAACCACCAACAATGTGACAGAGTATGAAGCTCTTGTTCTAGGTATGAGGGCTGCAAAGGAAATAGGAATTAAAGAGATAGCAGTATTCGGAGATGCAGAGTTGGTGGTCAAGTAGATCAGAAGCGCTTATCAAGCTAAGCATCCTCGACTCAGAAATTACAGAAATGAAGTATGGGACCTGATTGATAGTTTCTTCTTGGATTTTAACATTTCTTTCATTCCAAGGGGGGAAAATACTTCAGCCGATTCTTTAGCTATCTCAGCTAGTTTGCTCAAAGTTCCTCTGCCCCCTATGGTCAAATCTGATGTTGAAATAAAATATAGGCCCTCTGTACTGGACAATGTCAAGCATTGGAAGGTATTCGATGATGATCTGGAAATCAAAAAATTCCTCCAATCTGTTGATGAATTTTCTGTGTTGCACATTGATCAGGATCCTGACATGGAAGGTGACCCTCACCCTAAGGTGTTTTTAAATAAAATTGCTAGCCATCAGATTATTCAGCTACCTAGCAATCACATTCCGAGGGGACTAATTCCTTCAGAAATATTGCTCAATGGGAATGATGTGGCAGTAAAGGGAAGGTTCACAGATGAATATGCTGACACAGCCAAGTGCAACATTGGCACACCAGAGGAGACTAAGTTCATCAAGTTGTCAAGGAGTTTGACCAGAGAATAGAGGGCCGAATATACTGAGTTGCTGAGAGATTTTGCTGATGTGTTTGCATGGACCTATGAAGACCTCAAGACATATGACACATCCATCATTGAACACAAGATCCCACTGAAGGAAGCGGCTAAGCCATTCAGGCAGAAGCTAAGACAGATAAATCCCATGTTGCTACCTGTTATGGAGAAAGAAGTGAAGAAGTTGTTAGAGGCCCAGATCATCATCCCCTTGAGATATTCCGAATGGGTGGCCAATTTGGTTCCGGTTAGGAAGAAAAGTGGAGAAATCAGGCTTTGTGTCGATTTCAGGAACCTGAATAGGAGCTCAAAGAAAGACAACTATCCCCTACCCAACATGGAACACATATTGTAGAGGGTAACCGGGGCATCTAGGATTTCCATGATCGATGGTTTCTCTGGCTATAATCAGATATCGGTCATGCCTGAGGACAAAGAAAAAATGGCCTTTACCACCCCATGGGGCACATTCATGTATGCCAAAATGCCATTTGGGTTGATGAATGAAGGAGCCACATTTTAGTGAGCCATGGACATAACCTTTATCGGGGAGAAAGATCAGTTTGTGGTGATCTATCTGCACGACATCATAGTCTTCTCGAGGTCGGATAAAGAGAATTGTTGTTACCTAAGAAAAGTTTTCTCAAAGTGTCGAAGTTTCGGCCTTTCCCTAAACCCTAAGAAATCTTTGTTTGCTATGGAGGAGAGGAAGCTATTAGGCCATATAGTATCAGCAGAAGGAGTGAGGATTGATCCTAGAAGAGTGGAGGCAATTCTGACCTTGTCACTTCCCAGATCTAACAAGGAAGTTCAAGCCTTTTTGGGGAAGATTAATTTTCTGAGGAGATTCGTCTCGAATTTCACTGAGCCGGTGAAACACATCACAGCCATGCTCAAGAAGGGAAATGAAGTGAAATGGACTGCTGAACCTAGGCCAAACAATATTATGGGTTGGCATAGGTAGCTTACAACAATGTTTTTTCTTCCCTTATTTTACTTAATGTTTAAGTGGAATTGTTGCAAGAACATGGACCATTTATTATGGTAGTGATTTTGTAACTTTCCCTATGTTTGTGTGAATTTTAGGGGATTGTGATAAATGTGGAAGATTTATTCATTTCCTATAATTTAATGATTCCATAGTCAACATGTATGCACAATGGACTACATCTACTAGTCATAGGTTGGATACATATGAACAACATCAGAGAGTGTCTCGTTGTGATAGGACATCGGATGTYCATGATGATTGAGGATTGCACCCATGGCATAATCATAGGAATCTTTATCAATTTAAAATGGTTGTTTCATATATAGCAGAGTGAGGGCTATTGCAAAGTAGAGGTGCTTTCATATATAGTAGAGTGAGGGATATTTCAAAGTAGAGGTGATTTCATATTCTTGAGTGATTTCTATTGTGACTTAGACCAAGAAAAATTGTAATTATCTTCATCCTTGGTCACTTGGTTTAAGGGATAAGATATATGAGAGAACCCCAACATGAAACAACTATATAAGTTGGAAATTCCCAATAATATGTGAAGCTCTATTAGAGTCATCGAGGATGGTCAATATTCACAAATGACTTGGATCATGGCTAGGTCCACATGCACCAGATGTTGATCTATGATGTATCCTATATATTGAATTATATAAATTAGAAATTATAATTTCTCCATATTTGAATATAACATGTATTGTCATAGGGTGCTCAAGAATTATTAAATGTAGTACAAATTGTCATCCCAAGTTCTGTTGAATATGAGGATTACATCCAAATATAAAAACATAAAATAGTTTGTAAATGACTATAAGATATCATCCATAATCCTCATGAATATTGTTGGAACATTATTCAAGACAAAAGGCATGACTAACAACTCAAAAAGGCCATCTTTATCCTTAAATGTATTGTTCCATACATCAATTTCTTCAATCGGGACCTAGTGGTAGCCTGAATTTAGATAAATCTCACTAAAGAAATTTCTATACTGGTAGAAGTCCAGCAGGCCAGAGAGCAGGTAATGATTAGAATTTAGGACCATCAGCAGATGACCAAGCGGGTATTCGATAAGAAGGCCAAGAAGGAGGGGTTCTAGATAGGAGACTTGGTGCTGAAATGGGATGCTCCTAAGCAAGATAAGGGAAAACACAGAAAATTTGAAGCCCTGTGGATCAGGTCTTTCAAAATCTTTGAGGTTTTCTCAAATAACACGTACATGTTACAAGATTTGGAAGGTGAAGAAGCTCTCAGCAGCCCAGTAAATGGGCATTTTCTTAAAAAATGTTTTGTTTGAGCCTTCGGTGGCTCCTATGTTTTGTAAATATTGTCCTTTCTATTCTTTGTTTTTACTTTTATTGTTTCCGTTTAGTAAATGACTCCATAGCCCAATAGCAAGGCACTGGAATTGCAAAATGAGTCCTTAGAGAATCACAGGGATGACTCTATCCCCCATGGAGCCTAATGTTAGCAACATTACTTGTCTTCGGCATCAGGATATCTAGGTTTGTAGGTTGCATGAGGAGTGCCCAAGCGCAGCGCACAGAAGAAGTCCTTTTTAGACTTAAAATCAAGCGAGCGGGCAAAATTATAGTGTCAACGGTCTGGATCCATCCATATGAGAATATCAACGGTTGGTGGGAAATTGCGAATAGAGAAGTTGCGCCAAGGTTAGCACAATGGATAGCACCCATATTGTGTGCAGGAAAATATAGAAGCCATCCATCCAAAGGAAGCGTGGCGTGAGATCTAGTCGCGTCGGCTTCTCGGTAGTCGCAAGTTCAAAGGGCGAGGGTTCTATGTCATTGTACATCTCAAAACCCCGAACCTCGAAGCGCCAAAAGCACCCAAAGTCGAGCCCACAGTATCATGGAGCAATCTCAGTCGTCCATCCACAGGAGACACCTGGTGCACGATTAGGTCCCTTGCCGTTTCGCCCATCGCAATTTCCAAGCACAAAGAGCAGCTTCATCATATTCCGATGCGTGAGGTGCCGGGAGTGTCTAGGACTCGGGCCCAAAGTATCATCGAGTGATTTCAAGATCGTCAGATCCGAGAAGGATGCGTGGCACCCAATTAATCCATCTTGGAGTTTCGCTCATCGCGACTATGATAAGCGAGGATCAGCTCCTCCCTATTCGCGAATGCTGAAAGCGCCTGTGGGAATAGACGCAGGGTCACGGCCCGTGGTCACTTGGGAAATAAAAGAGCTATGCAAAAAGGGGCCAAAGGCGTCGAGTTCAGTCACCAAAAGGATCATCGTGATCTCCATGCACCATCTGATGCGACCTCGATCATGGTTTTCACTTGGAGTAAATGAAGATGAGATTGGGTGGTTGAAACCTCCTTTCATTCATTAAGTGACGGCAACCGGGCTCTCAGCAGTCGGTCACCCCAACCAGGACCCTCTCACTCTATGGCCCGAAGAGTCTAAGCTCTTCCAACTCCTCCTCGGGAGTTTTATCACCCACAGTCGTCTCGGGTACCCTCCCTTTTCGAACTCGGGAAGTAGGGTTTCGCGGACTCGCGAACCTTATGCGCACCTTCCGTGCAATATGAGACCTCCGGATCCCGAGCCTCGAAGTCAACGGTCAATGCTCCGG
>JZKD02S2314021.1:878809-889690 GCA_000966675.3 Picea glauca
TTCTTCACAGGCTCTCTCTCGGCTCTGCTCTCTCCTTGCTCTTCCTCTACGAAGAATGAATGAGGATCTGAATAATCTTACAAAGTGATACAAGGGAGGGTGTCTATACTCCGTTCTCCCTCTCTGAAGCTAAAACTGTCTAATCTATAATCAATTCCTATCTAACAACATTAATTCTAATAAATGCTTTCATATCTACTTAATACGGTACAACTGCGCTCGGCTCTGAATGCCCGTCCAAACGACGGCGCAACAATCTCCAAAGCATTTCAAAATGTGCCTGCTGGCGCTGTCCAGCTGTAGGTTCTTTCTCCGTGCGCGTTGGCTCGCTTGAGGATGTGTAGATGCTCCTGCATCATTAAGTGTGAGGTATGGAGGGTCTGGCAAGCGGTCTACTCGAAGGGGTCTTGTGTACCGATTTTTCCAAAGAAACCATGCTGAAGTCCTCGACTAGACAGGGAAGTTTGCACACGC
Source organism: Picea glauca (assembly GCA_000966675.3). NCBI lineage: Eukaryota > Viridiplantae > Streptophyta > Pinopsida > Pinales > Pinaceae > Picea > Picea glauca. The sequence continues at coordinate 879,284 of JZKD02S2314021.1, forward strand.
TAGCTCAGCACTTAATGGCTCAACTACCCTCCTTGCAGGAGCCATGCATAGTTAAGGTGGCGCTTGAAGAAAGATATCAATACGATTTTGACTGAAGGGACACCAAGACTTGAATGACTGAGGACACCTCTGTTATGTGATTTTTCTGAGTATTTAGACTCAGTCTTGGTATTTTTGTAATCTATCGATGGTAGAGCGAAGCTCCCGATTGTAAAGTTTTAGCAGAAATTTGAGTTTTCTGGTTATGCATCTGTATGTGAGATTTCTTATTTTATGACAAATAGTCTTTCTTACTCCATCTAATTTTCATCTCATACTGAGAGAGTTCGTGATCGACGGATTCGCACGAATTTATGCAATTATGTTATGAGAAAGGATTTTTTGTGGCATCATTGTATTCTCTGGTTTTCTACGTTTGAATGTAAGAAGATCTTGCGTTTAGATGCCTTCCCCTATAGTCTGTTAGGAACTTCATGTTTACAACAGACCTTCTCTTTTCTCCGATACAAGTCTTCCTCCTGCTCAGCCTTACTACAACTTACTGTCTGAAGTTTATCTAAGACCTTGTTTGCCCATGCATGCCTGGCCTAGTTTTCGAGTTAGAACCACATCATCTTGAGTTAACTTCCATTTGATCACCCCTTTTATAAGCAAATCGTGAGATAAACTGATGGGCGTCAGGCTCTGCTCCTGCTGCAATCCAGGAGTGACTTATGTCGCCAACACAATAAAATCATAGGTTAAATCATAAGAAGTTGCATACTAGACCAATAATGGTATCCTTGTGTCTATTATAAATCATAAATGTAGAAGCATATAAAATGACAAACAAAGAAATAGTTCATACCATCACCATTCATGAAACTCATAGGAAAAAATCATATAAAGAATACCCCCAGACATTCTTACAAACGTTCATGAATTCCCAAATGCATTATTCTCTTTATTTTCTCATAAATAACAGTATCATCTAATAATGCAATGGGAAAAAGTTCCCCTATATTTGTTACACATCTCTTTTATAAATAAGAGAGTAACTTTACATTTTGTAACTGTCATTATTTGAGATGACAATTACAACTTATCATTTCAACTTCTCTCATTCTTGTACAACTCGAATACAGTTGAAGAACTATACTTTATCCAAAAATTATGAGGCTTTCTTGGAGGATAAGTATTCTACATAATTTATCTAGAAGTGGTATTGTTTGGTGATTTCCTCTAGCTTTCTCAACTTCATTTTTTGAAGTTCCATCTCTCCATCACATATTCTATTTGCAACTTCCTTTTTCAAGTCCTTATGGATTTTATTTACAAACTCATTGGCAGCTACATTTTTTTTCATTGGTTGTATTAAATACTTGATAGGGATGTCCTTTTTGTTCTATATCATATTCTCAATAGATTATGTGTTTATGTATATGTTGTCGTCCACCTCTATATTCTCAATTTTCTTGGTCCTGCTTGAGCAAGCTTTTCATTTACTCGGATGTTGAATTTATCTAGTAGCTCGTCTATAGAATTCCAAATCCTGGCACATGATTTTTTTAGAGACTAGCGGTATCCTTAACATATTGAAATTATTTTATCCATCCATACATTAGAATATGAGTCTTTCTATGTTCCTTCATGATGAGTTATAAATATCTGCAAGGGTTTCTTCATGCCTTTCCTTCCAATAAATGATCTTTTGAAAGGCATGTTTTGTCTTTGTGTACTAACCTATTAGCTCATATATATGACTATATATGGTAATGATAACATCCTAATAATATTATATTGCATTGAGTTGGGTGAAGAAGCTCTTTTTTTCTTCTCTTAGTTCTCCATTAGCCCCACTAGCTTCTTCTTTTACAATATCTAGTGCATGTGTTCTCTGTTGTTTTTCTTTAAATTCTTTCTCCATATTTTCGATCATCATTCCATACCCTATCACTTTTAACTTTATTTTCTTATAAATATCTAGATCCCCCGATCTCTTATCCTTTATTCTTTCTACTTCTTTTGATTGCTCCCTTTTTAGCATTTCTATTTTTCCCCTATGTTGTTGTTCAGTTTTAGTGGCATGTTGCCTAAAATCATGCACTAAATTATCCCTCTGAAATTTTAGTTGTTCTTCCAAGTATGCCACCTTTTCCTTCAATATATCTAATGTAGCACTTAATTCACACACATGAAAGAATTTTCCCCTTCAAATGTATACTCAAGGTCTTGTCAGAAGATCCTTTGTTGGGAGGGTCTTCACCTCTTTTCTTTTGGTTGATATTTTTTCATTTCCTCTCTTTGAGTCATTTTAATAGTATTCACCCACAAATACCACAACATCATCTATCTCTAACAATTGATACAAGTGTGATAAATTTATGTATTGATCTTATAGGGGTACCAACAAGGATATGTTTATTCACCAGTGTAATCCCTTTGAAAACGCTAGGGACAGTCCCTTTATTTTTACCCTCATCAATTTTTCTCTTCTTTTTCCTATCAGCTTATGTTAATTCTTCTTCTTCCTTATTTAATTCCTCTTTTTTCCTCTTCTCTTATTCCTCTTTATTACTTATTTCCTCATTTTTCTTCTCTTCTTCCTTCTTATACTCTTTTTCTTCAATAACCATTTTCTTTTATTCCTCTTTCCTTATCTTTTCTTCCTCGAATTTTTTCTTATGGTATTCTTCTACAACCTTTTTCTTATTTTTTTCTTCTACAATTTTTTAGAATAATTATTCCCTTTACTTTTATTTGGATTTTGCAATCTTTTTCTTTTATTCATTTCTTCTTCTACTTCCTTTTTACTCTCATCTTCCCTTTTTCTCTTTTCATCTAACTCTACTCTTCTCTTTTTCTCTACCTCAATATTTTCCTTTTCTTTTTGAATTTTTCTCTGAGTCTCTTCCTCTTCCTTCTTTTTCTTGATTTCCTCTTCCTATTTTTTAGCTTCTTCTTCCTATTGTTTAGTTTAAATATTTCTTCTAATTCCACGAATTTCTTGTATCTTTCATCCTCTTTGGTTTCCTCATATTTAGTCTTCTCCCCTCCTTTCTCCTTTTACTTGGCTATCATTAATTCAAACTATTCTTTGGCTATAGTCCTCCTTTCATACTCTTCCAATTCTAATATTTATTTTCCTCATTCATCCTAACTCATATTACTACCTCTTTAAAGAATAGGCCCCTTGTAAAATGTCCTCTAAAATATTCACGTCATGTGTAAAAGGGTGTATTAACCACACAAACTTAGATGATCTCTCACGATTCCTCTCAGATCATGCCTTTTAACTTTCCATATGAATAAAAAAAAATCTTTATTTTTTTTCATGTGGAACATTCAGTAGGGTGAATATTATTACCTTAATTGGAATCTTGGGCCAAAATATCTAGGAACTTGGTGCCAAAAAATAAGTTATCCCTTCCCCTACGATTTGATAGGAAATTTGTTTGCATAGTATTTTTTCAGGGACATAACTAGGAAGAATATATAGGGCTTGTGCACAACAAAATATCCTAACATAGGTGTAGTGTATGCCCATACCAATCACCAATGTATTTAAGGGATTCAATGGCTCCTTGAGATAATATATGAGGATGGTTGTTGAATATGATTACAAAATAATGGATACATGAAATTATTACAAATATCATAAGGTACCTTTTATAGTTGTGATCATTTCATGGCCTCATTATTTTTTGTAAAATTCAACCACCATCAACATAGATTATCTCAAGGAGCCATTCTAAAAAGGTTCTTGCATATGCTTTTTGGAAGATTATATTTGGAAAGGTTCTTTTAGAAATAAGTACTCGGAAGATCTATTTTAGAAACACCCCCATCAAAGAGTCGTTGAGTGTTTAATTGATGATACAATACAATAAATATTTTGAGAAGGAACATTCAAGATTTAATATTGGGAAGCGTTTCAACATGTACTTAACAAAGTGAAAATTATTCTTGTTAATCCCTGCCAAGGGCATAGGGGTACCATAGAGATTGATAATTCGTTGACTTCATATTAGTTTGTCATTTGACCATAATTTTTTGCATAATCTCTATTGTTCAAACTAAAGGACTAAAAACATTATTTTTTATATAATAAAAAAAACCTTATATGTCATAATCTCATTAGAGAATAGATTCAAAGTATTATTGTCAGCTTTGTTATTCCCAATGTTTTAAATGTTTAGATATGAAAAGTTTAGAGCATCGACGCTCTTTTTTAATTTTTTAATTTTTATTTTTATTGAAATGTTTACATACAAAAAGTTTTGAGCATTGACACTCTTTTTGAGGTACTTGAATAGGCCTGATAGCTTAAATGTTCACATAGCGTGAGCCCCTTAAACAGGCCTAACAACCTTAAATGTTTACTTAAATAGGCCTATCAGAGTACATTTTTTCCCAAAATACTACATTCAATCTTGCAGTGAATTTGGGCAATATTGTTGTCCACCGCCACTCGCATAGTCATCATATGTTTCATATTTCTTCTATGTTTGGAATAAAATTTATTCATCATTGAAGATACATATATTTTTTACTGGTTCATTGGTTGTTTCTTGTTCACTGGTCCATTTTTTTGTTGGTTCTTGCTTGTTGTTGTTTGGTTCAACATTGCAATGTTGAAGTCCTACACTTGCAGTTGGACCTGTTGGTGCTTGCTCACTGGTTTGTTTCTTAATGCTTGCTTTTGTTTTCTTCAAATTTGCAAGGTTGGAGTCCTGCACCCACAGTTGGAGCTGGTTTTTCACTTTACAGGGTTCAAATCGTGCACCCGCAATTGGACCTTCGATTCTGTCGTTCATCATTGATGAGTAAGTTTCAATACCATAGTTTCATTTGTATTCATTGTTTACTGTTTACTATTTATATTTTGCAAGTAATAATGTTTAAGTATTTATTCATCATTCTTATTCTGCAGACTTTCCATAGAGGTCGGCATATATTTTCCTCCTGCTCTTAAATTTTCCTCCAATTTTTTCCCTAGATTCTGCACTATGTGCATGCCAATGTCATCTACACAACTCCGGTTGTAATTTTTTCTAGCATTACAAATATCGGTCCTTTGTCGTGTGTGACGAAGTGGAAATCTAACGCCTCAATTGAATAAGGAAATACTTTATCCTTCCCACCTTTCCCTCGATGACATTCCCACCTTGCCCAGGAATGAGTACCTACCTATCCCCTACGGGAATCAACCCCGTGTCTTTCACATGGAAAGACGATGTCAGTCTTGTTGCCTTTTCAAAATGCTCTTGTAGAAGAAAATTGTAGGTAGGTGTAGAAGGGCTAAGTATGATACAACAATAACTAAGCTGCAAAAATATTGCACACCATTCTCAGGCATTATCCATCTTTATCGGTGACATATTTCATTAAGTTATAAAGAAAAAAGTTCCAGGACCTGAAATGCAAATCCTAGGTAATTCCAGGACCTATTGTTGCACTTTGCAGGGTTGAAATCCTGCACTCGCAATTGGACCTGCAATTATATCATTCATCATTGATGAGTAGGTTTCAATACCATAGTATCATTCGTATTCGTTCTTTACTATTTATTATTTACAGTTTGCAAGTAAGAATGTTTAGGTATTTATTCATCATTCCTATCCTACAGACTTTCCATAGAGGTTGGAATATCTTTTTCTCTTGTTCTTAAATTTTCCTTCAATTTGTTCCCTAAACTCTACACCATGTGTGTGCCAATTTCGTCTACACAACTCCAACTATCATTTTTTCTAGCGTTACAAATCTTGGTCCTTTGCCTTATGTGACAAAGTGGAAATCTAATGCCTTAATATAATAAGTAAATTTTAGCCTTCCCACCATGCCTTCGATTATATTCCCACCTTTCATGGGAATGAGCACATACATGCCTTTGCAAAATGTTCTTATAGAAGAGAACTGCGGGTAGGTGTAGAAGGGCTAAGTATGATACAAAGGTAACCAAGCTGCAACAGAATTGCACACCATTTTTAGGCATTATCCATCTTTATCACTGACATATTTCAGGAAGTTATAAAGAGAAAGTTCTAGGACCTGAAATGAAAATCTTGGGTAAAGGATGAAGATAAAACACAAAACGATCTGGGTCCAAACATTAATGTTGATTTTGAATTATCCTCCCACATGATAAATAGAAATCTTGATTAAGGTTAAGGCTGTCATTATTGTTGATTAAGGTTGGTTGTCATTGATTTCAACCCTTGAAGAAAGATCGGTAGCACAAAGGTTTGGGTAATGAACCCAAGTTTGTTTGATGTAAAGATGACTCATTATTGTCTTGTCATGGTTGATAATAAGTACAAATGGATGAACTCCAAAGTGGTCCCATTTTGGTGAAATCCCTCATGGGAAGAGGCTTTGCAGATTGAGTTATCCTAGAAGTATGGTTAGAGAACCCATGCTTAATTGTGGAATAATGAGATGAAGGTCAGTGAATATGTCATTGAAACTATTCTATATGGATAGTTCTTGTCATGCCATTTCTAGTGGTATGTGGAACGTCACATAACTCATCACAGTTAGATATTTATGCCCATATGAAGTTGAAGAACCCTCATGAGTCATATAGAAGCCCCCAAAAGTCAAGTGTTGGCAAAATAAATTATTTAAATAATAAAGTAAATGGAGAACTCTGTAAAATAAGGAAAGTGTAATACTACATGAAAGGATAAACAAGAGGCAAATCTCTCTCATTTAAACACACTTGAATATCATTGAATACCTATTTTTGTGAAAGGTTATTTGGGCAGGTATTATTGATAGAGAAAAATTGCAGTAGAAAAGTTTCGCAGAAAAAGTGCGGCAGAAAAAGTGTGGTAGAAAAAGTGCGGCAGAAAAAGTGTGGCAAAGAAATCATGGCAGAAAAAGTGCAGCAGAAAAAGTGTGATGGAAAAAGTGCGGCAGAAAAATCGTGGTAGCAACATGGTTGCGGTCTATTTATGAGAGATATGGCACATCTTGTTTGAGGTATGTTTTGTCAGCTAGTGTTTATCTCTTGAGATGGTATTGGATGTTTAGTATTGCTACATATATAAGACTTGTTGAGGGATACAGTTGGTATTTTTCTGTTGGCATATGGGTATTGGTCTTTTGGTTGTGATATTTTGCTGAAGTTGTTGGTTTATCTTGAGGCTACATAATAGTGAGGTTGTGTCACATGGTTTGATGTAAGGTTTTATGGTATTTGGTTTATGGATAGAGTGATGAATTGTTACACAATTTTTTATGGCTATACTGGTGTATGTCTTTGGTATATGGTTAAGGTACATGTTTGGTACATGGTTGAGACAAGTAGTTGATGAGTTGGCACATACATGAGGTGTATAGTTGATGATGTTGGTACATCTTAATGAGTCAAGGTTGATGCATGGTACATGTTGGTTCAGGTTATTGGTATAGGTTTTTTGGTGCAGGTTGATTGGTACAGGTTGTTACAGGTTATTGGTACAAGTTAACAGTGACAGGTTGATAGTGGCAGTGGTTGATTTAGTGACAGTGACAGGTTGTCTATATTTGGCATTTATATTTCAGGGTGGTTGGACGGGGCAAGGACAGGTGGTTGTAGCCACCTTCCGATTGTAGCTGGAGAAATTAGGAGGTTGTAGCCTCCTTCTGGTTGTAGCTAGAGAATTTTTGAGTTGGAGCTTCCCTTAGGTTGTAGCCTGAGAAACTAGGGGGTTGGAGCCTCGTTCCAGTTGCAGCTGGAAAACAAAGGAAGTTGGTGCTTCCAATGAATGTAATTCTTCAATACATATAAGAAAAAGCATTATGTGGTTTTCTCTCGCTTTGGGTTTCCACATAAAAACACTATTGTATTGTGTATTGTGTATGTGTATGATTTTTCATTTGTTCATTATTTATTTACTCTGCAATTATTGGATGATAATGCTACACTGATATAACACTTGCATTATATGGTTAAAAAGGATTAAATTTCTCTATTACTAATTCACGCCCCCCTCTAAGTAATCCAACAATTGGTATCAAAGAGGGTTATCTTCAAAAATTAGTTTAATCACTGAAAGGAATATCATGGAGAGAAAAAACTTGTATAAAAATGGAATACCATAGTTTAATGGACAGAAGTATGCATTTTGGAGAATAAGGGTGAAGACATATATACAAGCACAGGGATTTGAAATTTGGCAATCAATTGTAGATGGATACACAGTACCAATAGTTCCACCAACAAATGACAAAGTAGTGAAACTCAGTCAGAATAATTACAAAGCCACAAATGCACTTCTGAATGGTCTTAGTGAAACAATATTCACCAAAGTTGCACATTGTAAATCCGCTAAAGAGATTTGGAACAAACGTCAAAATATTTATGAAGAAGATTCAAAAGTCAAAGCATCAAAGCTTCAAACTTACAAACGTCATTTTCAACAACTTAAGATGAAGGAATATGATAATATTGTAGCTTACTTTTTATGAGTTGATGGAACAATAAATACAATCATAGGATTGGGAGATAAAATATAAGAATCTATAATTGTTCAAAAGGTACTAAGATCTCTTCCTATGAGATTTGACCCTAAGATATCAGCACTAGAAGAAAGAGAAGATCTGAACTCAATAAGCATGGATGAATTACATGAAATATTCACAACATATGAAATGAGAACTGAAGAGGAAAATCCAGATACAAAAGAAGCATCCTTCAAAGCATCCAAAAATTCAAAGAAAAAAAAAAAGAACTTAGCAACAACAGTGACGTCTCTGAAGATGATGAAGAAGTGGCCAACTTTGTCAAAAGATTGAAAAAGAGAACCAACGATGGTTATAGAGGTAAGCTTCCTTTGAATTGTTTTAATTATGATGGTATTGTTCATTTTGCTAACAAATGTCCTCATAAGAAAAAGAAAAATGATGAAGGTTACTCAAATAGCAAGCAAACATATAAAGGAAAAAGAACCACAAAGAAAGTTTTCAAGAAAAACTTATGTACCAAAGAAGACATCTCATCATCATATGAAGATGAAGTTAGTGACAGTGAGACAAAAAGAGTCCTATTCATGGCAGTAGAATACTCTGATAAAGAAGGCTCCGAAGAAGAATATGAAGAAGCCGAAGAATAATATGAAGAGGCATAAGTTGACCATCAAGAAGAATTGATGTGTGCCATAGAAGTTATTAGAAGAGAAAAGAAGAAAAATAAGAAACTACAAGAAGAACTAGAAATGAAAGAAGACACTCAAGAACTAGAACAAATGATCACCAATTTGAAGGTTCATATAGAAGAATATAAAATAATTGAAGAAACACTCAAAGAACAACTAGAATAAAAAGATAGGATCATTGGAAATATGGAAGCAGAGATTCTCACATTAAGAAAGGATCTTCAAAAGAAAAATATGCAGAACAACTCAAAAGTTTTGGATGACATTATCAATAGTCAAAAACCTCATCATGACAAGTCCAGACTTGGATACAATCAGACAGAAAAGGGATCAAGCTCCAAAACAACAAAGTAAGAAACATATCCAAAAGTTTATGCAGAAACAACCAAAGGGTATAGGAAGATCTACAAGGAAGATTACAGGGACACTCCTCCACCGAGAAGATTCATATTTAAGAATCACCAACCAACAAATAGGCCTCAGGAAGAAGAATAATTCATAAGATTACCTCCTTTCAGAAGATCTTCAACTCCCAGGTATCAAACTATTTTTTTTGGTTTATGTTATGCATGTAATAATTTTGGACATAAAGATGTGAATTGCAGAGCTAACAATAGGAACATAAACAACTTTGAAAGTCATACACAAAAGGGTTATCCAATAAGGCCTAGTGAAACACAGAGAAGAAGTTACAACAGGTTTGAATCCTTGAGCATTGAAGTGGAATGTTACAAATGTAACAACTTTGGACACATGGTCAAAGATTTCAGAATGACAGTCCCTCCTATAGAACCGCAACAGAATAACAACAGTCACAGACAGGAACCTCGAAAAAGGAAATGGATAAAAAAGAAGAATCGATATAGCAATGAAGAATGCACACTCTCTCTACAAGATAAGCATAAGAAACGTGGTTGGTATTTTGATAGTGGATGTTCAAAACACATGACAGGTGATAGAGACAGGTTTCTTACAATAAAAAAGGAAAGAGATGGATCAGTCTCCTTCGAAAATGATGATTCAACTAAAATCATTGGAAAAGGAACAGACAGAATTGGGAACAAGAATTCCAGGGAAGAAAATGTTCTGCTAGTAGAAGATATGAAACACAATTTTCTAAGTGTGAGTCAAATGTGTGACCAAGTTTATAAAGTTACTTTCGATTAAAAAAAATGCGAGATAAGAAAAGAAGGTTCGGGAAAATTGATTGCTACAGCTGCGAGAACTTCAAGCAACATATATGTGTTAAGTGAAATTGGAAATGAAAAGTGTTGTCTAGGAAAGGAAG
>JZKD02S2314021.1:890402-925927 GCA_000966675.3 Picea glauca
CTACAATGAAGGGTTTAAAAGGTGAGAAATACTTTATGTTATTAGTCGATGACTATACAAGAATGACTGCAGTTTTCTTTCTCAAGAATAATTCAAAAGATTTTGAAAACTTCATGATCTACAAGGAAATGGTTGAAAATGAAATGGATTCAAAAATCAAATGCTTGAGATCTGATAATGGAGGAGAGTTCACTTCAAAGAAATTTATGGACTACTATAGCAGTCATGAAATAAAAAGACAATTCTCCATTGCTAGGACACCTCAATAGAATGGAGTTGTTGAAATAAAGAATAGGATAATACAGGAAATGGCTCGAACAATGCTAATGGATTCCAAGTTGAAATATATTTTTTGGACATAGGAAGTGCATACAATAGTTCACATTCAAAACAAAGTAATGCTTAGAAACATCACTGACAAAAATCCCTACAATCTATGGAAAGGAAGACCAGCAAATGTGAAGAACTTAAGAGTTTTCGGAAGCAAATGCTACATTAAAAGAGAAGATGGAAGAATGGGAAAGTTTGACTCTCATGTGGAAAAAGGATTACTTGTTCTTTACTCAAATAGAGAAAAATGACTCTTGGGAATTGGTTCCAAGACCAAGGGATAAGAATGTGATCGACACAAAGTGGGTATACATGAATAAATTGAATGAATATGGATAGGTTACAAGGAACAAATATAGATTGGTATGTAAAGGATATGCACAGGTTGAAGGAATCGACTTTGAAGATACATTTTCCCCAGTTGCCATAATGGAAGCAATCTGATTGCTTCTAGCTTATGCATGATCCAAAAATATTAAAGTGTATCAGGTGGACGTAAAATCATCTTTTTTGAATGGGAAACTTGAAGAAGAATTCTACATTGAACAACCAAAAGGATTTCAGTTGTTAGAGAATGCATATTATGTGTGTAAATTAAATAAGGCCTTATATGGTCTAAAAAAGGCTCCTAGAGCATGGTACTCTAGACTGGATAAATATCTACAACATGCAGGGTTCAAAAAAGGAAGTGCATACAACAACCTCTACATCAAGGTAAGTCAAGATAATATTTTATTAATTGAAATTTATGTTGATAATATTATTTTTGGTAGTGATGATGACAGGTTAAGAAAGAAATTTGCAAAGGATATGCAGAATGAATTTGAAATGTCATTACTTGGAGAACTATCCTTATTTTTGGGACTTCAGATACATCAAAGAAACCAAGGAATTTTTATTTCTCAAACCAAATATATTAGAGAAATGCTAAAGAGGTTCAGAATGGAAGATTGAAAACTAGTTATCACTCCCATGCAAACCAGTTGCAAGTTGAGAAAAGATGATGATTCAAAGTCTACAGATCAGAGGAAATACATGTCAATGATTGGTAGCCTACTATATGTGAAAACATCCAGACCATATGTAATGCAAGCATCTGGACATGTGGCATGATTTCAAGCAGCACCAAAGGAATCACATGTATTAGTAGTGAAGAGGTTTTTCAGATATCTCAAAGGAACATAAGAGTTTGGATTATGGTATCCAAAAGGAAAGGATATATCACTTATTGCCTACACAGATGATCGACAAAGCACCAGTGGAGCAACATTCTACTTGGGTGAGTGTTTAGTATCATGGTTAAGAAAGAAATAATCATTAGTATGTTTATCTACAGCTGAGGCATAGTATATTGCAGCAACAACATGTTGTACACGGGTTCTTTAGATGAAACAAACTCTAGCAGATATGCAGGTTGAGTATGATGAGCCCGTTCCAATATATTGTGATAATACAAGCACCATTAGTATCTCAAAGAACCTGGTGATTCACTCCAAGAGAAAGAACATTACAATAAAGTATCACTTTCTATGGGAATAGTTTGCAAAAAAAAACATCAAAGTTGAGTATGTGGGCACAAAAGAACAAGTGGCAGGCATCTTTACAAAACTACTTCCATGGGAAGCCTTTGAGTATCTTCACCAAAGACTTGGATTTATTTCTACTCCAAAATGAATTGTTTTGAATGCTTGTCTTATATGTCTTAGATGTACACGAGGAAGCACCATAAAGAGGACAGTTCAATCGAGGGGAGCAACCCCGGATGGAAAGATACCTTTGCCATTGATGACAAAGGGGAAGAGATTTATCAGATGCAGAGGATAGAGGCATGGTTCCAAGGGGAGAAATGGTCACAGAGATGTAGAGGACAGAGGCATGGTTCCAGGAAGATCATGAGTGAGATCATTTTAGTATTGCATCAGAGTGTTTCCATCAATGCCAAAGGGGGAGATTGTTGATTAAGGTTGGTTTTCATTGATGTCAACCCTTGAAGAAATTCTAGTAGCAAGAAGGTTTGGGTAATGGAACCAAGTTTATTTGATGTAAAGATGAATCATTATTTTCTTCTCATGGTTTATAAGAAGTACAAATGGATGAACTCCAAAGTGGTCCCCTTTTGGTGAAAGCCCTTGTTACACATAAAAAATACTCACTTTGATAGTGTCGCAAGTGTCTCTTTTTGCTTGCAAGTGTCGCAAGTTTTAAAGAAAGCATATTTCCATGATGCCCATGTTGTGCCTATAAATGACATCAAGAGGACACTTGGCACATGTCAAACACTTGATTTGGAAGAGGAGGAAAGTTTAACTGGGCTCATGAACCTTTTGCCATCTGAAAGCACCTCAAAAACTAAGTTTTGGAGGGGAGTGCTCCCCTATACCTCTTTTGGGAGTGTTGGCGCTCCCCCTTACACTATCTGGGAGTGTTATAAAGCTCTTTGGCCCTTCTGCAGGAGTGCTCCTACCCTCAGTAGTGTTGGCGCTCCCCTAAAGCCTACTAGGGAGAGCTATAGCACTCTGAGTGCCCTTTTGAAGGAGCGCTACCTATTTTAGGCAATAATTGAGTTGTTGAGATGAATGGGGGAAGGATATTTTCATTCTTAGAAGGCAGTTGAGCTCGAATCCCTAGTCCAGCCATGATATTAGGGAAAATCCTCAACTGAAGGAGGAAAATCCTCACCTTCCCCAAGGATATCTCAAGTTGTTGAGCCTCTCCAAGGCTATATAAGAAAGCTTTCTCATGGTGAAAAGGGACTGAAAAGGGAGAATCACACCAAACTTATGATCTTATAACTGGTGCTGGAACAGAGATATTTTGGAGGTAAGAGACCTATGATCTCATAGGGAGAAATCAGTGAAGCTATCATCATTCAGGTTGTGGATCTTTTGAGCAAGGGGTAGACAAGGAGGACTTGACGAAACTGTTGCAATTCATCTACGGCTGTAAGCAATGTTTTGTCCTCATTAATATAATTTGCTTGGCCAGTTTATTTATAATTCATGTTCAATCTCACATGAATTTGTCTCTTTAGTAGATAGACCTATTTCGGACTAATATTGATAGAGTAGGAAGTTCGTACTTTGTTTGTCTACAGGGCTTATCGAAGAGCGAAAGTTTGGAGCTCAATTCGGAGCGTGCAGGGACAAACACCGGTAAAAGGTACTTCTTTTCTCCTTCCTCCTCATACACTAGTCCACCTAGATCTAAAAGGAAGTCAGTGACCATGATAAGCACTTTCTATCTTACAGTTAAGAGTCTAGCTCTTTGAGGAGATCTACCCGTCCGCAGGGAGATTTTCCTTCAACAGCCCTCACAGGAAGATGCTTTGCGGATTGAGTTATCCTAGAAGTATGGTTAGAGAACCCATGCTTAATTGTGGAATAATGAGATGAATGTCAGTGAAACTATCCTATATGGATAGTGCTTGTCATGCCATTTCTGGTGGTATGTGGAACATCACGTAATTCCTCACAGTTAGAGAGTTATAGCCATATGAAGTTGAAGAACCCTCATGAGTCATGTAGAAGCCCCCAAAAGTCAAGTGTTTGCAAAATAAATTATTTAAATAATAAACTAAATGGAGAACTCCCTAAAATAAGGAAAGTGTAATGCTACATGAAAGTATAAATAAGAGGCAAATCTCTCTCATTTAAACACACTTGAATATCATTAAATATCTATTTATGTGAAAGGTTATTTGGGTAGGTATTATTGATAGAGAAAATTTGCAGCAGGAAAAGTGCGGCAGGAAAAGTGCGGCAAAAAGATTGCGGAAAAAAAAGTGCGGCAGAAAAATCATGGCAGAAAAATTGCGACAGAAAAATCACCGCAAAAAAAGTGCGGCAAAAAAATCGCGACAACAACATGGTTGGGGTCTATTTATGAGAGATATGACACATCTTGTTTGAGTTATGTTTTATGAGCTAGGATTTAGCTCTTGAGATGGTATTGGATGTTCAGTATTGCTACATATAACAAATTTGTTGAGGGATACAATTGGTAGTCTGTTGTTGGCATATGTGTATTGGTCTTTTGCTTTTGATATGTTGCTAAAGTTGTTGGTTTAGCTTGAGGCTACATAAAAGTGAGGTTGTGGGACATGGTTTGATGTAAGGGTTTATTGTATTTGGTTTATGGATAGAGTGATGAATTGTTAGACAAATTTTGATGGTTATATTGGTGTATGTCTTTGGTATATGGTTGAGGTACATGTTGGGTACATGGTTGAGACAAGTAGTTGATGAGTTGGCACATACATGAGGTGTATAGTTGATGAGTTGGTACATACATGAGGTGTATAGTTGATGATTTGGCACATACATGAAGTGTATAGTTGATGATGTTGGTACATCTTGATGACTCAAGGTTGATGCATGGTACGTGTTGGTTCAGGTTATTGGTATAGGTTGTTTGGTGTAGGTTGAATGGTACAGGTTGTTACAGGTTATTGGTATAGGTTGACAAAGACAGGTTGATAGTGACAGTGGTTGATTCAGTGACAGTGACAGGTTGTCTACATTTGGAATTTGTATTTCAAGGCAGTTAGACGGGGTAAGGAGATGTGGTTGTAGCCACCTTCCGGTTGTAGCCGGAGAACTTAAGGGGTTGTAGCCTCCTTTTGGTTCTAGCCAGAGAATTGGGAAGTTGGAGCTTCCCTCAAGTTGTAGCCTGAGAAAATAGGGGGTTGGAGCCTCCTTCTAGTTGCAGTTGGAAAACAAAGGAAGTTGGTGCTTCCAATGAATGTAATTTTTCAAGTTATATAAGAAAAAGCATTATGTGGTTTTCTCCCGCTTTGGGTTTCCATGTAAAAACACTGGTGTACCATGTATGTGTATAATTTCTCATTTGTTCATTGTTTATTTACTCTGCAATTATTGGATTATAATGCTACACTGATATAACACTTGCATTATATGGTTAAAAGGGATTAAATTTCTCTATTACTAATTCACCCCCCCTCTCAGTAATCCAATAGTATCTTCCCACATGATAAATAGAACTCTTATAAGGGTTCAAACATGCACACTCTTGTGCACTTGTTCCTTACAGGTGGGGTAGGAATAGGGAAGACATTCACATTGAAAGCACTATTCCAAACACTTATATGAATGTATGATTCAAACAGTTCGAGTGACCTTGTGAAACCAAAGGGGATGATACTTGCATATACAGGAAAAGATGCATATAATGCAGGTGGAGCAATAGTCCACTCTACATTATTAATGCCTTTTAACAAGTCGCATTTTCTTCTACTCGGAAAAGAAATGTTATATACCTTGTAAAATATTTATGACGAACTACAACTTGTGTTCATAGATGATGCATCCTTGATTGAAAGTCACTTCTCATATTTCATTGACAATCGACTGAGAAACATAAAATGTGTCCAAACCAAATGCTTTGGAAACCTTGATATGGTATTCTGTGGGGATCTTTACCAGGCACAACCCATAGAATATTGTCTCACATTTGAGAAACCTATGGTCAACATGCAAACAATGAAGCATGGATTTTGGAAAGACAACATAAAATGGTTTTAATTA
Source organism: Picea glauca (assembly GCA_000966675.3). NCBI lineage: Eukaryota > Viridiplantae > Streptophyta > Pinopsida > Pinales > Pinaceae > Picea > Picea glauca. Next base: position 896,276 of record JZKD02S2314021.1, read on the forward strand.
CTTACTACAATGCGCCAAAGAAATGAAAAATTTGTTGCAATTCTAAATAGAATGCGGGAAAACAACCAAACATGTGATGACTTAACATATATCAATTCAATTTGCATGCAACCTGCCTCTACCGAATCAACCTTCCCTTACCTACAAGAATAAGGATGTTGCAATGCATAACAAGTACATGTTATTGCTCATGCCTGGAAATGATATCATCATCAATTCAATTGATCTTGGAGAAGAAAACCATGGAAATGTACCATGTCATCAACATACAACAACTTTCCCTTTGCAACTTGTCCTAAAATTAGACATGCTAGTTCAAATATATGTTTGCAACTATGATTCATAGGATGGCCTGGTGAATGGTGCAGATGGAATACTCAAAGATTATACCAAAATAGAAAAAGTTGATGTCCTCTGGATTAAGTTCCATGACCTGCATATTGGCCACCAACAAGCCAACAAGTTAGCTTATCTATATAATTCAAACACTTCGTGTGAATGGACACCTATATTGCAAATATAAAAACCAATATCAACATCAACAAAGATAGGTCAACTGGAGATTCGAAAACAGATTCTAATTCAACTTGCTTGTGCATGTACAATCCACAGATCACAAGGGACAACACTTGATAGTGTTTCCTTCGACCCTGCTGGAATACGAATACATGGAATTGTATACATAGATCTATCCCATGTCAGAAACATAGAATCCTTGTATTTTCTAAGCGCTCTTACAAAAGATAACTTCAAAGTCAAACATAAAGTCGATACTAAGATGCAATGCCTTCGGACTAGTGAAAAATGGCATCTACAATATGATTACCAATCCATACAAACAAACTCATCTGTATCAATCCTCTCGCTTAACACATGCAACATAAATGCACATATGAATGATATGCTCAATGAATATGACACAATGCAATCTGATATTTTTTGCTTGCAAGAAACATACATGACATTATGCATGCAAAACAAGCAATTTCCAAATAACAATTTCATATCAAGTTACATTACACATCGAGTGATGATATTAGTGAAAAAAACATATAACAATTTTGGATCATATGCATTTCGGAGAAAAAAATGTTGAGATGGTGCTAACAAGATTAATTTTCTGTGGATTGCAAATTTCAGTATTGAATCTCTATGCCTCCCCACATGCAACATTTCCCAACATAATGAATGTTGTTTCAAATGCATTACACCATTTACATATGAACAAAACCATTATCATTATAGGAGACTTCAATGTTGACATGCTACAAAATAGTGCCATAACAAAAGAATTGGAAAGCTATATGTGCAATTACAATATTTGCTTTCTTTTGGATTAGATGAAGCATGTACAAAATGGACTTATTGACCATGTATGGTCAAATGTGCCCATTTCACAATACACCCTCTTTATTTTAGACACATACTGGACTGACCATGATACAATTTGTCTTCTACTTGAATTATGAAATATAGATCAAGCATATTACAAAATCTTATTTCCATGTCTCAAAGCATATCTAGATACTTTGTTGTACAAAACCAAATCATTCATCTAGGATCATCCAACTTCTTAATATTTTTTGGCTTCTAATATATTTTGGCCAAAAAAAAATTCTATATAACCACAACCATGGATCAAGAAAAACAAAGGTTCATGCTTCTAACTCTATCTTTTACTCTATTTCTTTGATTCTCATTTACTATATGTACATATTACTTGTTTTCCCTTAAATACCAACTTAGATTAATGTTCATTGGATTTTTTGCGTTCCCAAATTGAAACAAACAGAGTAATTGGACAAGACGAAGGTGTTGTCATGTTTGCAGGAAGAGTGTGCTTGTCATTGATGGCAAGAACAACAACGAGGTTAGCAGGTTTACAGGAAGAGTGTGCATGGAAAGAACAACAGCGAACCAAAGCTCGAGAGACCAGAAGATGAGAAAAGGAAGAATGTGCCAGGTGAGTACTAGAAGTCTTTAGGGAAGCCACAGATGAGCAAGCTCAAGAAGCTCAGGAGGAATAGTGAAGAGTTTCACGCAGAGTGCAAGTGTGTGCCAGGGCCTAGGTTAATTCCATTACCAAAGATCAGGAGAGATAGAAGATTCCAGAAACGTAGACGAGGTCGAAGTCATCAAGAATCGCAGAAGGATCAAAGGTCGAAACCTTTGACACTTAGAAATTCTTTCAAGTTGGGAGGATATGTAATCTTAGGAGGAGGAGCGACAGTGGTCGTTGGATCTAGAGGACACGTGGTGAGAGATCAGCATTTCATTGACTCGCGAGCTGGATAAGTTGAAGGTGAGAGTTGTAGGAACTCGCGATATGTGAAGTCATGAAATGATTGCAGTCATCGATCAGAGAGAGAGATCTCGACCATTGATATGATATGAAGCATTTCAGAGTTTCGCGAGTTGGGAGTTTCAAGGAAACTCATAGCAGGAGTTCGCGATATGAGAAATCACGACGCACCCATTTTTCTTGGCCCCTGGTCATAGGTGGTGGTCACATTGATGAAGTTTAAGGGAGGAGTTAGCACGTGGCTAGGCTTTACAATGGAGATTGCCGAAATTGTGAAATTCCTTTTCGAATAGGGATGTGGTCACATCCAATGGTCACATCAACAAAAGAGAAGGGAAGGATCTAGCATTGCTAGGCTCCACCTCAGAGTTTCTTGAATTGGGAAAATTGAGGTGATTGTCAGTCGATCACCCGAAATGTGAAATCGCAAAACTACTGTAGTTTGGGCGTATGGTCACCACTGATGTTCATGTGAAAGGAAGGGGCTTAGCCAGAAAAGATAGTGCCCACTATGTAGATTTCCCAGAAAGGGAATAAGGTGCCTAAGACATGAGCGAGTGGAGGTTCTCTCAGTAACTTCTAGAGACAGACTGATTGTAACTGCAGAAAATGACTAATTGCATATACCAGAGAATTCGAAGAATCTCAGGGTGATCACCAGAGGAGCTGAAGAATCTCGAGGTATCTGTCAGTGGAATGAAGACTCATCATAGAGATGATTGACAGATGGAAAGAGTTGAAGACTGTAGCTTCCAGAGAAGCCAAAGAGTCTCAACATAACAACCATGGATGAAGAACAGACTCAGTGTAATCGCCAGAGGTGACAAAGAGTTAGGTGTATGATCTGGTAGAATACTTGGCATTATAAATACACGCATAACAGAGAAGAGGAGGTCGCTCTTGTTGAGAGTTATTCATGTGGGTAAAATCAGGCTGTGTGCAGTAGCTGAAAATGAACAAAAGAGGTGTAGCGCATAGAACATAAAGGTATATCTGAGAGAGGAAGAGGAAGATGAGGTGTGCGTGCAGAGACAAAGTAGAAGCATAGAAATTTCAAAGAAGAATGCAAGCAGGAAGACACTGATGCAGGCAGAGCATAGTAGTGTAGCAGAACAGTGATGAGACTGGTAAGCTATTGATAAATATTGTATCACTGTAATAAGTCTCAGTAACAAAGTTTTTATAATCAAGGTGGTAGGGAGGTGCTAGGGAGGACTATTGTCCTCAAAGTTTCAAGTGGGTTCTTGAACACAAGGAGTTGTAGCTTCCATTTGGTTGTAGCCAGAAAAACAATGGTGGTAGGGAGGTGCAAGGGAGAACTATTTTTCTCTGTTATACAGGTTGGTGCCTGTGTGACTTGAAGTTGGTGCTTCCATCCAGTTGGTGATGGAATACTTAGGGAGCTGGTGCTTCCTTCTAGTGGGTGCTAGAGAAACTAGGGAGTTGGTGCTTCCTTCTAGTGGGTTCTAGAGAAACCAGAGAGTTGGTGCTCTCAGCAAGTTGTTTCTTGTAAAACAGAGGTGGTAACCTCAAAAGGAGTTGGATCTCATAAGAATGATAATGTATAGAATATAAAGATTACTTATCATATCAAGAAGAAGAGGTTTTTCCCTTTATGGGTTTCCTCAAGAAATATATGTCTCTGTGTGTTTCACGTGTGTGATTGATGGTGAATACTCTATTGCTTACTTCACTGAATTATTGTGATCATCATTGAGTGATTTGTACTTAGATTTGAAATGGACATAATTGTTTAATCACAGTAACAACTGATTCACCCCGCCCCCTCTCAGTTGTCCAACAATTGGTATTAGATCTGGTTCCTTTTATCTAAAGGTAGATCAGTAAGCTTAAACATGTCAAGCCATGAAGGAACGTAAACCAATAAGGCCCCCCTATTCAATGGAACAAACTTTGCCTTCTGGAAAGTTAGGATGAGAACCTACATAATGGATTTAGGTGAAGATGTATGGGATGTGGTAGAGATTGGTTATGTAAATCCAGTTGTACTATCTAATAAGGATAAAAATCTAGAATTCAACTTCAAGACTAAGGCTATGAATTTTATTCTGAGTGGGCTTGCAGAAGTAAAATTTGTAAAAGTTATGCACTTAAAAACTTCCAAATAAATGTGGGACAAACTCATTAGCAGTTATGAAGGTAATGAGAAGGTAAAGGACACCAAGCTTCAAACCTACAGAGTACAGTTTGAACAGCTAAAGATGAAAGAGGATGTAACTATTGGGAAGTACTTTTTGAGAGTTGAAGAACTAGTAAATGCAATGAAATAACTTGGTGAAAAAATTGAGGAACCCTCTTTAGTTCATAAAATCTTGAGATCTCTGCCAGATAGGTTCAACCCAAAGGTCTCTGCTATAGAATAATTTAATGATCTAAAATCTTTGGCTTTTGATCAACTTCTGGGAACGTTGACTTGATGCGAAATGAGGATAGTTAAAGATAAACCCACCTCTAGAGAAGAATCATTTAAAGCAGATAAGAATGAGGATTCTGAGCCTGGTGAAATTGAAGAAAAATTTGTGAGAAGACTAAATAAAGGATTAGGCAAGTACCAAGGCAAGCTACCCTTCAAATTTTTTAACTATGGAAGGATAGGTCACTTTGCATCTAAGTGTCCAGACAAGAAGAAGGACCAGAACTCTGAAGATGAGGAGAAGTATAAATCCAAGAGATTTGGTAAAAATAAAATTTTATGTGTAAACATTGATGACTCTTCAGGAGATACAGATAGTGATTCTGATGGTGAAGATAAGATTAATGACATTATGCTTATGGCCAAAGAGGATTATGATAATGAAATCACAGGAAGTGATGTTGATGATGAAGAAGTTCTAGTTGACTTGGAAGGATAACTGATCAGTTCTCTAAAATAAATTGACAGACTTATATTTATGACGAGAAATAAAAAAAAATTGTTGATACAGTTCGAGAAAGACAGTAAAAAACTTGATGAAGACTTTTCTCTACTAAAAGTGGAATTAGAAGAGGCAAATAAAATAGAGGACATTCTAAAACAACAGTTATCAAAGAAGAAAGCAAGATGTGAAGCCTTGGAAGAAGAGGTAGTAAAAACCATAAAAGAGATGGAGGCGTTTAAGGCATTGTATCTCCAAAATATTCCAAGCATTAAAGCCTCAGAAGAATTAGCAACCATTATGAATCAGCAAAGGAATCCAAATTTAAAAACTGGTTTGGGTTATGAAGAGGGATCAAATAGTGATCAACCAAGCAACAAAGAACCCATCAAGTTTGTCAAATCTACATTTACTGAAAACAACAATGGAGAAACAAAGGAAGATAATCAGTCGCCAAGGAAGAGTGAAAGAAAAAGTACCAGAACTAAATCTGTAGAAAAAATATATAATACACCCTCTGCTCAAAGAAATCATCAACATCGAAGAAATCGACCTGCTCAAAGAAGACAGCCATTTTCCACATACAAAGGATTTTTCTATGGATATTGTTTTTTATGTTCTAACTTTGGTCACAAAGCTGTAAAGTGTTCTTTAAGATCTAGATATGAGCAATCAAGACACTCAAGGAATATATATTTGTTGCAACAAAGAATGAGACAGCCAAGTAACAAACAACCACAGACTACAAATCATGTGATGGATGGGAAAGGGACACAGGTTAAGCATAATAATTGTTATGATCCTTTATTCAATGAACCAAAATGTTACACTTGTCATAATTATGGACATAAAGCTACAGACTATCGCTTAAGGAACTATGAACCAGATTTGAATCCCTCTACTGAAAATGTCAAGGTTTGGAAGAAGAAAGAAAATGAAAGGTGTGGATTAGTGTTGTTAGCTCAAAGACAAAAGAACCCCCAGTATATTGAAAGTGGATGCTCCAAACATATGATGAGAGACAAAAGTAATTTCCTGTCTCTAAGTAAAAGAAAATCACGAAATGTGACCTTTGGAAATGATGCTCTAGGTAAAATCAAGGGTAAAGGGATGGTGAGTTTAAGTAATGGAAAAGGAAAATCCCAGGACATTTTGTTTGTAGATGGGTTAAAACATATTTTTCTCAGTGTAAGTCAAATGTGTGATAGAGGATGTGGAGTGGTGTTCACTTCCAAAGATTGTAAGATAAAGTCTATGAACTTAGGACAAGTTGTGGCTGAAAGCATAAGGACAGATAATAATGTATATGTGTTGAAAGAAGATAGAGAAGAGTGTCATCTAAACAAACATGATGAAAGATGGTTATGGCATAGGAGACTTGGACATCTAAACTTTGACCACTTAATCAAGCTCAAAAATCTTGAGGCAGTAAAAGATCTTCCAAGAATATCAAAGCCACAAGATTCTGTGTGTAAACCCTGCCAAGTAGGAAAGCTAACCAGGACACAGTTTAAATCCAAGAGCTCTACTTCAACAAAGAAACCACTCCAATTAGTTCATATGGATTTATGTGGACCATCAAGACAGGAAGGAACATGGAAGGAAAACTACTTTATGATGGTCATTGATGACTACTCCAGACTCACTTGGGCTGCTTTTCTCAAAGAAAAAGCTAAATCATTTGAGAAATTTAAAATATTCAAGGATTTAACTGAGAATCAAACAGGCAATAGGATAAAGGCAGTAATATCAGACAGAGGAGGAGAATTTATGTCAAGTGATTTCAAGGAATTATGTGATAAACATGGGATCAAGAGAGAATACAAAATCCTAGAAACTCCACAACAAAATGGAGTAGTTGAGAGGAAAAACAGAACAATTCAGCAAATGGCCAGGTCAATGATGAATGAGAAGAACATTGGTCAAACCTACTGGGTAGAAGAAATACACATAGCAGTCCATGTTCTTAAGAGAGCCCACCTCAGACCACACAGTGACAAGACACCTTATGAACTGTGGTATGGAAGACTTGCTTCATTCAAACACTTCAAAGTCTTTGGGAGTAAGTGCTACATAAAGAATAATAATGAAAACCTTGGCAAGTATGATGACAGGGTTGATGAAGGCATCTTCTTAGGATATGCTACAAACAGTAAAGGATACAGATGTTATAAGAAGAGGCTGCATAAATTAGTTGATTATATTGATGTTAAGGTTGATGAAGGAGTCTCAGTAAGAGAGGTGGGAAATATTGAGTTTGCTACAGAAGACACAGATGAAGTTGAAGATGAACAGGTCCAAGAATCAGAAAAAGAAGACTCTAAGTCATATGAAGACACAAACACTCAGGCAGACTCAAATCAGTAGATAACGTCAAATCCTTCCTCCAGAATTACTCAAAAGAACCATCCTGCAAGTTAGATAATTGGTGAGAAATAAAAAGGTGTACAAACCAGGAGAAGGATAATCAAAAACATCGAGCAATCACATATAGCCTTCATATCCATGGTGGAACCCAATAAATTCACTGAAGTCAGTGAAGATGTAAACTGGTTAAAATCAATGAATGAAGAACTGGACCAGATTGAAAAGAATGACACTTGAGAACTTGTTCCTAGGCCAACAAATAAAAACGTAATAGGATCCAAATGGGTCTACAAAAATAAGATGAATAAGCAAGGAAACATTGTACAAAATAAGGCTAGATTGGTCTACATAGGATATGCTCAAATAGAAGGACTGGATTTTGATGAAACATTTGCACCCATAGCAAGATTAGAAGCTATTCGAATGTTTCTTGCCTATGCTTATCATAAACAATTTAAAGTCTATCAAATGGATGTCAAGTCATATTTTCTAAATGGAGATATAAATTAAGAAGTCTATATGGAACAACTAGAGGGTTTCCAATTGTCAGATAACCCTGACTTTGTCTGCAAACTGAAGAAAGCCTTATATGGGTTGAAACAAGCTCTTTCTGCCTGGTATCACAGACTAGATATGTATCTACAACATAAAGAGTTCAAGAGAGGAACAATTGACAATCTATATATCAAAATAGAGGGTAATGATTTGCTCATTGTGTTGGCCTATGTAGATGACATCATCCTCGGTAGTAATAATGCTTCACTAGTACAATGGTTTGTTTATGCCATGCAGTCTGAATTTGAAATGTCTATGATAGGGGAACTATCATTTTTTCTTGGTCTACAAATTACTCAGAGGTCTGAATGGATATTTCTTTCTCAAGAAAAATATCTAAGGGAAATGTTGAAAAGGTTTCAAATGGAATATTCTAAACCTATGAGCACACCTATGGTCACTGGATGTAAGTTAAGCAAGGATGATGACTTGCCTAATGTTGATCAGAGTTCATATAGGTCTATGATAGGCAGCTTGTTGTACATAACAACATCTCATCCAGACATAATACATGTTGTTGAAATGGTATGAAGGTATCAGGTCACACCTAAACAAAGTCATTTGTTAGCTGTCAAAAGGATATTCAGATACTTGAAAGGAACAATGGACTACGGTCTATGGTATCCTAGGAATCAGAATTTTCAACTATCAGTCTATTCAGATGTTGATTGGGCTAACTGCGTGGATGAAAGAAAAAGAACGAGTGGAGGTGCATTCTTCTTAGGAGATTCCCTTATATCATGGTTAAGAAAGAAGCAAGGTTCCATTTCCTTATCAACTACAGAAGTTGAATACATTGTAGTTGCCACTTGTTGTACCCAAGTATTGTGGATGATTCAGACATTTGCAGACTTGGAGGTAAAATATACTGCACTGATCCCAATCCATTGTGATAATACTAGTGCAATTAGTGTGTCAAAGAATCATGTCTTTCACTCCAAGACCAAGCATATACCCATCAAGTATCACTTCTTGAGGGAACAGGTAACCAACTCTGTGGTTTTTGTGCATTATATTCCATCCAAAGATCATATTACCGATATATTCACTAAACCACTTGCACAAGCTCAGTTTGAGTATCTACACTAGAACTTAGGCGCGACCCTGTTAACAAGTTAAAATAGTCCATTATGTCAGGGGGAATATGTAATTGGTTGAATATCTGATACCCTTGAAAAGTACTGCAACAACTCAGGGGGAGCATGTTTTATTTGACATTGATGTTAAAGGGGGAGAAAAGGTGTGGATTCTACAATTGGAGGTCTACGCAGAATAGTGCATCCGTTCAAGGTTTCCATCAATGCCAAAGGAGGGGATTGTTGGACTGTTTGCAGGTAGAGTGTGCTTGTCATTGATGGCAAGAAAAACAACAAGGTTGGCAAGTTTATAGGTAGAGTGTGCATGGAAAGAACAACAGTGAACCAAAGCTCAAGAGACCAGAAGATGAGAAAGGAAGAATGTGCCAGGTGGGCACCAGAAGTCTTTAGGGAAGCCACGATGAAGAAACTCGAGAATCTCAGGAAGAATAGTGCAGAGTTTCACATAGAACACAAGTGTGCACCAAGGCTGAGGTTAATTCCATTACCAAAGCTCAGGAGAGATAGTAGTTTATAGAAACGCAGACGAGGTCCAAGTCATCAGGACTCGCAGAAGGATCAAAGGTCGATACCTTTGACACTTAGAAATTCTTCCAAGTCAAGAGGATGCATAAGCTTAGGAGGAGGAACAAAAGTGGTCATTGGATCCAGAGGAAACGTGGCGAGAGATCAACATTTTGCTAACTTGCGAGATGGAGAAGTCGAAGGTGAGAGTTATAGGAACTCACGATATGAGAAGTCACAAAATGATCAGAGTCATCGATTAGAGGGAGATATCTTGACCATTGATCTGATATGAAGCATTTCGGAGTTTTGTGAGTTGGGAGTTTAAAGGAAACTCATAGCAGGAGTTCGCAATATGTGAAATCACGACGCACCCCTTTTGCTTGGCTCTTGGTCATAGGTGGTGGTCACATTGATGAAGTTTAAGGGAGGAGATAGCACGTGGCTAGGCTTTACAATGGAGATTGCCAAAATTGTGAAATGCCTTTTCAAATAGGGCTATGGTCACAGCTAGTGGTCACATCAGCAGAATAGAAGGGAAGGAGCTAGCATTGCTAGGCTCCACCTCAGAGTTTCCCGAATTGGGAAAATCGAGGTGACTCCCAGTCGATCACTCAAAATGCGAAATTGTGAAACGACTGTAGGTTGGGTGTATGGTCACTGTCGATAGTCATGTGAAAGGAGGGGGCTTATCCAAAAAATCTAGCGCCCACTATATAGATTTCTCATAAAGGGAATAAGGCGCCTAAGACATAAGGGAGCTGAGGTTCTTTCAGTAACTACTAGAGACAAACTTATTGTAACTGCAGAAAACAACTAATTGCATATACCAAAGAATCAGAAGAATCTCAGGGTGATCGCCAGAGGATATGAAGAGTCTCGAGGTATCTATCAATGGAATGAAGAATCATCATAGAGACAATTGAAAGATGGAAAAGAGTCGAAGACTATAGCTGCCAGAGAAGCCAAAGAGTCTCAGCATAACAGCCATGGATGAAGAAAAGACTCAGTGTAATCACTAGAGATGAAGAAGAGTTAGGTGTATGATCTGGCAGAAGACTTGGCATTATAAATACACGTAGAATAGGGAAGAGAAGGTCATTGTTGTTGAGATTTATTCATGCGGGTAAAAGTAGGCTTGTGTAGCAGCTGAAAACACATAGAAGAGGTGTAGCACATAGAAAAGAAATGTATATCTGAGAGAGGAAGAGGAAGCCGAGGTGTGCATGCAAGGACAGAGAAGAAGAACATAAATCTCAAACAAGAATGCGAGCAGGAAGACATTTATGCAGGCAAAGCATAGCAGTGCAGCAGAACAGTGATGAGACTAGTAATTTATTGATAAACATTGTATCACTATAATAAGTCTCAGTAACGAATTTTTTATAATTAGGGTGGTAGGGAGGTGCTAGGGAGAACTATTGTCCTCAAAGTTTCAAGTGGGTGCTTGAACACAGGGAGTTGTAGCTTCCATCTGGTTGCAGCCAGAAAAACCAGGGTGGTAGGGAGGTGCAAGGGAGAACTATTGTTCTCTATTATACAGGTTGGTGCATGTGTGACTAGAAGTTGGTGCTTCTATCTAGTTGGTGCTAGAACACTTAGGGAGTTGGTTCTTCCTTCTAGTGGGTGATAGAGAAACCAGGGAGTTGGTGCTTCCTTCTAGTGGGTGCTCTCAACAAGTTGTTGCTTGTAAAATAGAGCTGGTAGCCTCAAAAGGAGTTGGAGCTCATAAGAATAATAATATATAGAATATAAAGATTACTTATCATATCAAGAAGAAGAGGTTTTTCCCTTTATGGGTTTCCTCGGTAAATATTTGTTTTTGTGTGTTTCATGTGTATGATTGATGGTGAATACTCTATTGCTTACTTCACTGAATTATTGTGATCATCATTGAGTGCTTTGTAATTAGATTTGAAATGGCCATAATTGTTTAAGCACAGTAACAACTAATTCACCCCCCCCCCTCTCAGTTGTCCAACAGAAGGACTCTTAACCACAAATGTAGAAGAAGGCATACAAAGATGCATGCTTCTACCCTTATTTCATATTCCATTGTTTTGTATTTCATTTATTGTCTGTATATTTATTCTACTTCTTTGCACCTAATTTATTAAATGTAGATACTACATATCTTCCTACATAATGACTTATCATCATGTCAACTGTATTTTTTGTACTGCTACATTGAAATAAATAGAACTATATTTATTTTTTTACATGTCTTTCTACATACCAACTTACCTTCATGTCCATTGTATTTTTTGTGTTGCTACATTGAAAGAAATAGACTAATTGGACAAGAGGATGAAGTCTTATATGCCACAACACAGGAAGCTGAAGTACAATCTTCGAAAAGGTATACCAATAGTGATAGTAAATCAAACACACAAAACAAGTATGTGGATAAAATACTTGACTAGAAAATGATGATTTGACAACAATGGGGCTTTGTTGAGACTTCCCGCTTCCAAAAATTTCCCTCCCCTTTTCTATTTTCCTACTATCTTTTATCCCCTTTTTTTCCCTCTTCTATACTTAACCGAATTCCCCTTTATTTTTCCCCTCTACTTTCCCTTTATGGTTACTTCACTTAGTTGTTTTTTCAAAAATGGGTAGGTGCGTGGGTTGGCGGACTCACTGGTTCACATTTCCACTCATTCTTTTATATCACGAGTATGATCGAACGCTTCCCCATTCCATACTTAGACACTTTTTCAATCGCAGTTTCCTGGACTGGAGGGCTCAAAATTGTGCCTCTATTGTTCTATGTCCTGCAAATAGAACCTGGAGTTTCGTGATATACAAATTGATAGTTGGACTCTCAGGATGACAGGCTCAAGATTTTTCTTCTATTGTTCTAAGACCTATGAACAACACCCAGAGTTTCACGATATACATATTGATCGTTAGAATCCCCCATTATGCCATGTTCTATGTTACACATTTTGCAATCAAAATTTCCGAGACATACAATTTGACCGTCGGGCCCTCACATCTCCTGAGTATCCCTTGACACCCTATTTCATACTTGATCCCCTTCGAGCCTGTATGTGACATCCATAACAATTATGAACGATATACAATGCATTTGCTTATTTAGTCAGTGTCATGTTCAATGTACACATGTTTGCATTAGAAAAGGTTGGACGAATGACATGGGAATGAGTAGTCAATCATCGCAAACATCAACATAACGACAAGGCCAAAGGTAAAGATTCATACATTATGCTCTTGCTATGTTTAGAAAACAAATATCCTAAGTTATTTGTTCCTCTATTCCATGATAAATATGTTGAGGTCATCTACAACACATGCTTTTCAGTTCACAATAAGTACCGACAAGCATAAGTGAAATGTCCAACATAGTGAAAGATCTGTAGACTAAGAGGTATGGTTACAAAACTCTGACCTACATACTTCATCCAAATTATGCATCTACTTGTACGTTAATGAAAAAAAAAAATGATACAAACTACCATTCACATTACTTTTTCTGTTCAAAAAATGTCACCATGTCTAAACTTATAACAGCCAATATACTATCCATATAAGGCTTGAATAGCCGTCGAACTGGAAAAGTGTTCGTACGGGACATAATGGTCGTGTATAGCACCTACTTAGACAAGGAAAACAAAACTAGATGCATTATGTGTGCTGACATGAAAGACAACGAAGCCATGATGACATTCACACTGACTATCCCTACACACCTTGTCCAAAAACATGCAGAAAATATTTTTCTAGGTAATGAGATATCCATTACAAATTTCAATATATTACCGAAAACAATATATGATCGTGGTGATTGTGATCAGATTATATCTCTCAATGAAACAAGTATTGTGAAAAATTTTCCCACAGTTTTTTCAGAATATCATTTCGTACTAGACACAACAATCAACCAACTTGCAGAGAGAAATGAGATTTACCCAATCAGAACCATTGGTGCAGTTGTCACACTCACAAGAAAAGTTGGCTCGCAACACATTCTCCATATAAAATATGGAGACTCAGACAACGACAGGGCAATGGTACCATTCTCCATACCCAATTTTGTCCTTTACTTTCACATGCTCATATATCTTAGTTATCTTACACAACTATTGCATTGTTCCATGTTGCATCTACAATTGTTTAACACCTATTCAAATTTATTTTCCTCAATGGAACAACAATTTCATAAAGGGAAATTTCCAATTATTCTCTTCAAAAATATAACAAAGAAAAGATATGTTAAAGAAAGGATCTTTCACACAGCCCAAGCAACATTTGTAATAGAATTGTGAATAGACATAGTACATGATCTCAGGAAACTAACTAGCTCGACAACTGTTGTACATATACATATACAATTCCATCCACACTTTGCACATAAAAATTTCCTTAAACAATTTTGTGCATCTTTTTTGTTGTACACATACATATTTTATTGTTCAATATATTAACTACTATGCTCACGTGCGTAGGTTGAGGGTGTTTTGGTTGTAGCAAATGCATACTCGACCCCCTTCGATCCTGTATGTGCCAAATGCAACCCTCCTACTTCTGCCTCTGATTTCATAAATGATGGCACAATTGATTGTCTACGATGCAGTAAAAAATTCCCTTAAATATATAGTCATTTCCTCAACGCTTCCATCTGAACCCTCAACAACACAATTGTACACTCTACAATTAGACAACTTGTATTACAAGATGTGCTTCCTGGGCTAGTAGAATTACCATATGAAGTATACCTATAGAAAAAGGCAAACATTGTCTACATTTTGTGCGACTTTCATGTCCATAACAAATTTACATTAAATGAGGAAAATGTCATACTACATATCCACTGAACCAAAAAAAAATAAATTATATCATCCATTGACAAGAAACGAAACAATTTGATTTGTATATGTCCATGCTACCCAATCAAGATATGAATAGAGTTTTGCAGTGCCATGGAAAAGTGAATTGGAGGTGCATAAGATTGTTGAGTCCAGGATTGAGAAGCATGAGTAAAGACCTCATACAAAGTACCCAACCGTGAATAAATCAGGTCCATCCTTTGAGCCATCAAAATGGCTTTCTCCTCTGAATGGAACCGTCAGGCATTTTAAATAATATTGCAAATTTGGCATTGTTCAAACTCCATTAAGTTAAATGTTGACACTCTTTTCTAGAACTAGTAATGTTAGAACATTGTCAGGTCAACGTGGTGTTGGTTCATAGTATTATCAGAAGAAAATTTTCATAGTGATCTTGGTTCATAGTAATATAGTAATCAAAAAATTTATTGGTGCCCATTTGGGGATTTGGTTATAGATGGGATACAATGTCCAATCTCTGCTAATTTTTTCTTGTGTTGTGTTTGGCATAGTTTTGTTCATGTCCTTTTCGTATTGTAGTTCAAGGTGCTCATGGGCCTGGTTTTTGAATTATTGTTGGATGATAGATTTAGGATCTTAATGATTTTTCTATGTTCTTAAATAATAGACAAGACCTGCCTTTCCTTTTAATGTAAGCTCTATGAAGAAAATGTAATATGTAGTTCATTTTAGCACTTTTACTTGATTGATGAAATTACCAAAATTCTTCTTCAGAAATATTTTGAAATAAAAGGATATATGTTAGCTGAAGCTGAATGGGACTATGATATAAACCACAGAAAATTAAAATTAAAATTCATCATTGTTATACTTATGGTCAAGTTTAAAGTACAATAATTTTACTTGAACAACCCTCCATTGATTTTTCTGTAACTTTTCGATGTTTCTCTTATGCAAACACATCTTGGAAAGTATAACTATGACTCGCTTTCTCTATTCCTTGATTGAAGAGCCTATACGGTTGTGTAATGCACTTCATAGTTGCTGTTAAGATCATCAATGGGGCTTTGTTAAGACCAATTCCCGCTTCTGAAAATTTTCCTCCCCTATTTTTCCCCTCAACTTTCCCTTTCTATTTACTTAGTCATTTTTCTGAAAATGTCTCATGCTTTTATATCACAAGTCCAACCAACCACTTCCCCATTCCATACTTAGCCACTTTTTTTATCACCGATTCCTGGGCAGGCGCACTTAACATTGCACTTCCATTGTTCCACGATCTACAAACAACACTTGGAGTTCCGTGATATCCAAATTGACCACCGAACTCCCCCATCATGCCCTGTTCCGTGTTACACATTTTGCAGTCAAAATTTCAGAGACATACAATTTGACCGTTGAGCCCTCATGTCTCCTAAGTATAACTTGTGACCCTATTTTGAAGCCCGACTGACCTCTTTCCATACTTGTACATTTCTTGAGATCTCTTTCGCGGGTCATCGGGTTGGTGAGCTCACAAAATCTTCAATCCTTAATATCTCTTCTCCCTCCCCGCCACCTTCCCACTTATTTATAGCTATGAAATTATTAAGCTTTAATGCTAACATCTCGCCATCCAGGGACTGTAAATATTGTCATTAATGAGCAAAAGGATCAATGAGATCTCCTATTAATACTCGTTAAACCAAGATTTGTGGAGGATTGTATTATCCCTTCCGAGTGTTCATTTCAAACATCATGGAATCTCTTTCGCGCATTGTCGGGTTGGCGACTTTACGAAATCTCCAATCCTTAATCTCTCTTCTCCATCCCTGCCACCTTCGCACTTCATTCTAAGTATGCAATTAGTAATATTTAATGGTAACAAATCATTACACAGGAACCATAGAGATTTTCATTAATCAACGAAAGGATCGAGGAGATCTCCCATTGATACACATTAAACCAAGATTTTTGGAGGGTTATATTATCCCTTCTGAGTGTTCATTTCAAGCATCATCTAGAGAAAATAGACGTTCTCAACAACTTATGGAAGCAACTCAATAACGGTTCTGTGGAGATACAGTAAACACCTTCGGGAATTATGACTAGAACTTCTAGTGGTCCAGGGAATATTCTTACTACTCATCCCCTTACACCCAGAAGGAAGTAATTTGGATGTCTGGAATTGCTTGTGCAAGTTGTGTTCTTGAATTCTTTGACTTTAAGGATATGGTCTCTTGGTGCGTCGAGAGATATATTTCAAGCCAAATAATTATTCAATTGTGGGACCAGTCTCCTGTTCTGTGGAGATAAAATTAACATCTTAGGGGGTGAGGACTAGAACTCCTAGTTTTCCAAGGCATATTCTTACTACTCATCCACTTTTGCCTAGAACGAAGTAATTTGGACCTCTGGAATTTCTCATGTAGTTTATTTCCCTAAAGTCTTTGGCTGTAAGGAGGTGGTCTGTTGGTGCGTCGAGATATATATTTCAAGCCAAAGAAGTATTCCATTGCGGGACCACTTTCCTATTTCTTTGTCACCTCAAGTCTTCCACAAGATGTTGATATTGTCGAAGCCAACATTGACCTTTAGAGGATAATACTGCAAGAATTTCCTAAAAAAGCATGATAATATATTTTGTATGCATGTTCAAGAGCTTATCGATGCCTTCGGCATGTTGCTACACTAGATGAACAACACAGAATTGTATGCATGTTTTTTTTTTGTAACTCCCCTACCTGTATTTATGACAAGTGTGTTCAATGCTTTGGTGCAAAGAAATCAATCCAATGTCTATGGATAAATATATATTACCCACTATTTTTCTTATAGATTTACTATTAAAAAATTTCCTTGGAATCTTGGTTGGGGCTTCTTTGTTGGATTTAACACCTCTTCTTGTTTGCATGGTTCGATAGTCTCGTAATTATTAAATATTGTATTGACTCAAGTAATTTGATCAAATATTAAGCATGGAACAATTATGTGACAATGCATTGCGTCAATCACATGAGGCTTCTACAGAAACATAAATGAATTTCACACACAGTTTCAAACCAACATTCAATTACATTCGTAATGTAGATAGAACAAAGCAACACTAATTCATGATGCGGGAGTTGGGGCCCCACCCAAGAAGTTTTGTTCTCATCTCAACCTTACTGAGCGAATGATCTCTTATTTCCCTCTCGCTTCCTTGATTCCTTCATTCAAAAAGGAAGTATACTATTGGTTTTCCATCCCCTGACCTCTATTTGAGCACTTTTACTTTATTAATGAAATTACCAAATTTATTCTTCGCAAATATTTTGAAAAAAAATATATATATGCTAGATGAAGTCAAATGCGGTTATGAAATCAACCACAATACTAAAATTCAAGTTCGTTGTTGTTATACTTATGGTCAAGTTGACATTACAATAAGTTTATTTCAACAACCTTCCATTGATTTCTCTGTAGCTTTTCGATGCTTCTCTTATGCAAACACATCCTGGAAAGTATAAATATGACTCACTTTCTCTATTCTTTGATTGAAGAGCCCGTAGAGCTATCTAATTGACTTCATATTTACTGTTGCTTCTAAATTCTGCACCGAAGTGCTAAAGGGCAGAGCCACGCCACCAGAAATTTGGAATGGTCTTTCTTTTGAATTTGTTGGTGAGTTAGAGGGTTGTTTCACCAAGACAAAAGCATGGTCAAATTGGCAAGATGATATGGATGAGGGTTCTCCTGGGATGGTAGTAGAGTAATGACAAACAGGTGAAATAATAGAGGTAAAAACAGAGGGAAACAACAAACCATTCAATGAATAATCTGTTGCAAGAGGTTTAATTCTTAAAATAATATTTCAAGGCATTAAACAATGTATCAAAAACAAAATTACTCCCACATGTTGCAATAAAAACAAATCTTTATCAAAGCATTAGTTGACACACCCCAGTTGCCTGAAATGACCAATAGCCTAATATACCAAATCGACCTCCCTATTATCTGATCGACAAAGATGAATATTATGGGATCAGAGAATTTTTTTGTGTGAGAATTGAATTGGAAAACATTGTTACTTATTCTAGTTTTTTAAAGTTCTTATCATAGTAAGAATGCAAAATTATGCTAACCCACTGTTATCTACAAAATCCAAACATCAATAGCATTTGTAAATCAACTATACATAGTTATAGCCAAAAATCAAGTTATAGTTTATATTTTCATTTTCTCACACCCTTTTTAATGATACAAACACAATACAAAAAAAGGATGTGGATAAAATATTGGACTAGAAAATGATGATTTTTCAACAATGGGGCTTGTTTGAGACCAATTCCTACTTCCAAAAAATGACCTCCCATTTTCTATTTTCCCACTCTCTTTTATCCCCTTATTTTCCCTCTTCTATACTTAACCAAATTCCTCTTTCATTTTCCCCTCTACTTTCTCTTTCTGGTTACTTAGTCATTTTTTTGAAAATGTCTAAGTGCACAGGTTGGCGGAATCACGGGTTCACATTTCCACTCATGCTTTTATATCATGACTCTGACTGACCGCTTCCCCATTCAATACTTAGCCACTTTTTCTATGGGGGGTTCCTAGGCAGGTGGGCTCTAGATTTCACTTCCATTTTTTTGTGACCTATGAACAACACCCGTAGTTCCAAAATATACAAATTGACCACTAGACTCCCCCATCATGCCCTCTTCCGTGTTACACATTTTTCACTCAAAGTTTTTGAGACATACAATTTGACCGTCATGCCCTCATGTCTCCAGAGGATTCCTTGTCACCCTATTTTGAATCCCAACCAACCGATTTCCATACTTGGCCATTTCTTGGAATCTCTTTCATGGATCATCCGGTTGGAGGGTTCATGAAATATCCAATTCTTAATCGTTTTTCCCTGTGCCCGCCACCTTCACACTTCTTTCCAAGTATGCAATTAGTAAGATTTAATGCTAACATCTCATCATTCAGCAACCATAAATATTTTCATTAATGAGAGAAAGGCTCGAGGAGATAGTCACACTGACTATCCCTACACAACTTTTCCAGAAACATGTAGAAAAGATCTTGCCAAGTAATGGGATATCCATTACAAATTTCAATATTTTAGTGAAAATGAGTCTGATTGACCGCTTCCCTATTCCATACTTAGCCACTTTTTCGATTGTGGGTTCCCAGACAGGTGGGCTCAAGATTGCGCTTCCATTGTTCTACGACCTACAAACAACACCCGGAGTTCCGCAATATACAAATTGACCGTTGGACTACCCCATCATGCCCTCTTTCGTGTTACGCATTTTTCACTCAAACATTTTGAGACATACAATTTGATCATTGGGCCCTCACCTCTCCTGAGTATCCCTTGTGACCCTATTTTGAAGCACAACTGACCGCTTTCCATACTTATCCATTCCTTAATCTCTCTTCCCCATCCCCACCACCTTCGCACTTCTTTCTAAATATGTAATTAGTAATCTTTAATGCTAACAACACATCATCTAGGAACCATAAACATTGTCATTAATGAGAGAAAGGCTTGAGGATATCTCCCATTAATATGCATTAAACCAAGATCTGCAAAGGGTTATATTATCCCTTTCGAGTGTTCATTTCAAACATCATGGAATGTCTTTCGCAGGTCGTCGGGTTGGTGGGTTCATGAAATCTCCAATCCTTAATTTTTCTTTTCCATCCCTACCACCTTCGCACTTCTTTCTAAGTATGCAATTAGTAATCTTTAATTATAAGTACTCATCATGCAGGAACCGTAGATATTATCCTTAATGAGCGAAAGGCTCGAGGAGATCTCCCATTCACACGCATTATACAAAGATTTGTGGAGGTTTATATTATTCCTTCTGAGTGTTCATTTCAAACATCGTCTGGAGAAAACAGACATTCTCATCGGCTTATGGAAGTGGCTCGAAAACAATTATGTGGAGATACAGTGAACATCTTCTAGCATGAGGAACAAAACTTCTAGTTTTCCAGGGGATATTCTTACTACTCATCCGCTTTCTCCCAGAACGAAGTAATTTGGACCTCTGGAATTGCTCGTGTAGGTTTTGTCCTTGAAGTCTTTGAATTTAAGGAGGTGGTCTCTTGGTGTGCCGAGAGATATGTTTTAAGCTAAAGAATTATTCCACTACAAGACCACTCTCCTGTTTCTTTGTCACCTTAGGTCTTTTGCAAGATGTTGAGATTGTCAGAGCCAACATTGACCTTCAAAGGAGAAGACTGCAAAGATTTCCTAAAAAATCATGATAATGGGTTGGACCTCCTACCCGAGTTCTTGGAATACCTGACGAAAGTTCTTGAAGATATCACAAGGCTACAAGTTATTTCGTTTAGAAATCCATTGTGGTAAATTTCCTAGTTGTTTACGAGAATAATGGGACATGAATCCAAAACAATCATTTCCCGCATGATTCTTTATATTTTGTATTTCACGGTCAATGAACAAGCCATTTTTTATTGGGGGAAGTTGATTTCCATTGAAATCTATTCCCAATTGTCACGATTCAAATGGGAGAAGAAATTTTATATGTCATCCTACTTGGTTTTTGTGATAGCGCATTGTTGTCCATTTCAAAAATTGTCTGTGTCCAAGAAGGTAAACTGTGAATTCGACCCAATAAACTTCTGGTACCAGGCCTTATGGAGGCACAAGGTCTCCCATTGTTTTTATGAGTTTTTTAATGACTTTGTCTCAGTTTTCAAAGATTTATTGTTAGGAAAGGATGCTCCCCGGATGTCTAACCAGGAAACCAAGTTTTTGGAGAGGAAGGGGGCACTTGAAAAAATGAAGAATTACAGTGTAATAATGATTTTTGGCTCCAAGGAAAATCCTGCTTTCTTTCCATGTCACATTACAGACATAATGTTTGTTATAGAAATAGTAAGGAAATAGAACTATTGGTTGCATTTTTTCCATGAGAAGAGAAAAAAGCAGTTCATTCCTCTTCCTTGGAAATTTGGGGACTTCGTGTTCAGAAACGTCAATAAGATTGATGGATTCACAGGCCATTTCAACAACTTGAACCTAATATATGATGAAATAAAGAGAGGGTTTGACCCTAATGGGATTTTTGTATAACATTTACTAGTAGTTATCTTCAACAATTATTTTATCCATACACTCCTGAACGAAGACATAGACAATGACAATAACACTCCTACTCCTAACATTGGCAACCTAGAGACATTGAAAAGCACCAATGAATTGTACAAACAACAGGGAAAAGGCCTCACTAAGAAGAGTGTCCAATCCCCAGCTTCCACTCCCAAGAGTACGACATCCCATAGCATCACTCCAACGGACCACCCCAGTAAGAAAGCAACCCAAAATTCTTCAAACGAAGGAGGAGATAATAACCCTCCTCTAGGTAAAATTGATAGTTCTCACAAGCTTCCTGTGAGGAAGAAGAGAAAAAACATTGTGCAAGAAGAGGAAGATCCCAAAACTGAGAGTGAATACATGGAAGTTGAGGTTGATCTCGAAAATGTATTCCCCAACGTTGATCATCTCGGGGATGTGATCCACCATAATCCCCTAATGGAAATAGTTGAGACCGAGATTTTTGACAAAGATGAATCCTTCGTATTTCATTTTTGACAATGAATCTAAAAAAATAATTATTGAAAAGAGAGATGTAAGAAATAAGAAAGGGAAATCTCGTTCAAAGATTAAACTTGGGAACATGCAACCGTCCCAAATATCCTGAATTCACTGAGAAACCATAGCTGCTCTTGATGATTCCATTGGAGGCCTTGAGGCAGAGAATGCCAAACTGGAGGACCGAATCAAGGAATTGGAGGAAGCTTTGATTCCTATCCCATTATTTTCCAGTCCTTTAGCAATAACCATGTCTTCCACCCCTGCAACCAAGTTAAAATAATCCTCCATCCTCCTCACA
Source organism: Picea glauca (assembly GCA_000966675.3). Taxonomy (NCBI): domain Eukaryota; kingdom Viridiplantae; phylum Streptophyta; class Pinopsida; order Pinales; family Pinaceae; genus Picea; species Picea glauca. Next base: position 918,686 of record JZKD02S2314021.1, read on the forward strand.
TCGTGTAGAGGATATGTGGAGAAGAATATCAAGAAAATAATGGAACTCATTACTGAAGCTTGGGAAACATCAAAAAGTATAGCTTCCTTTGGAACGAGGGCACATGCCTTCTAGGAATATTTGTAGGAGGATTTAAAAAATGAAGAAGATTTCTATCTAGAAATTGTCGTCCCTTTTGGCATCAATGTCACCAACATGACAGAAATGAGAAGAAGAGAAGAAGATCTCCCATCCCCAAACCAGATCAAACAATTAAATGCATGCTGGAAAGAGAAAGTTAAGAACCTACATCTCATTTTCCTATCATGTGAACAAGCCGTATCAAAGAAAGAAGAATTATTCATGAATATGATTGAAATAGACTTAGCCGAAAGTACCAATGAGGTCCAAGACCCCAAATTAACCCTCAACTCCTTGTTCTTAAACAAGCAAGCCTTCAATGAACAAGCTGATATTTTTAAGGGGTTGTATTTATTAAAGTTTTACGGTATCCTTGAATATGATGAGGATGACGTGGACAACTGGCTAGCGGACTATTCAGTAAAAAATAAAGAAATTGAACATGCTCTGCGTAATATTTTTATCGATATAAGGGAATTAGAAAGCGATATTTTCAACAAAAAAATCTGGCATGAGATCAACGTGGCCCCCATGAGAATTTAAATTGAAGAATGGTTCCAAAGGGAAATCAACAAGCTCACCAACGAAGGAAAATAAGCGGTTGGCACGATTCCAATAACTGTCAACAAGAGCAATAAAAAAACATCAACAAGAAAATATCAAAGGGGGAGAGAGATACCATCATAGTAAGTCTATACTGATCACATACTTCTTTTTCTATCAATCTAGTTATTCCACCTCTTTAAATAGAAATGTCTAACCAAAGACTGATAACTTCCAATTTCTTCTTTTCAGGTCTTGTTGTCTACCATCGCCCACTTCTTCTTTCTACATTCCTATTTCTTGTACTTATTTATTTTATGGTTCGTGAGAGCCCCAATCCCAGTCTCTATGAAAAACGCATTTAAATTTCGAGGATTATGTAACAGACATTATTATTTTTTGAGAAGTTTCAAAGAAAACTATTTTGGGAACAATCTCAATGGTGCCTTGTAATCTTGTTTTCGGAATGCAAAGTTAGTTCTCTTTATGCATGTCACTCATATTCTTTTATTTTATGTGCTCAGAAATCTTTATCTTGAACTATGTTGGATGTCAGAAAATTGTGTATATTTAATTTGAATGCTTAATGTGTGTGATTCCTGGTCCTATTTTCCAGGAACCTTTGTTTCAAAAAACAAAAAAAAACATTTTCTATCATTTTGTATTTCTTTAAGTCATTATGACAGACTTTATCTAAGTCCCACATTTGAACTATACACGCCCTAGGAAAAAATTAAAGAGGAGTACCACATCTATAAAAATGTAGTAGGATTGACATCCTCGTTAGGTTGTCATTTTAGTCCTAACAAATTCAAGGGCCAATAGACTTGTAAATACATCTGCAAGAATATCCGCATAAATAAAAACCTTCAAAAAAATTTAGCATTGCCAAAAAAAAATCAACTGGATAGACATGTTACAAATATATCAGTTGGTACTATACTAAACTATCATAGGCATCCTACAAATATTTCAGTTCTTACAAATATTTTAGTTGGATAGGCATGTTACAAAGATGCCCTCTTCCTAGAGAGAAATTGTAGATCAACCTCTACAAAGTGGGCTTACTAATTACGGACAAAAGTTTTAGGAAAAGGGCATCTTCCTTTGTCTCGACACCTTCTTTTCACATAGTTTAAATTAACTTCAATGAGCTGAAAACTCGTGAAAATAAACAATCATGTTAAGTGTGTGTTAATATATAGAAAAAACTAGCAAACACATAGGTCACACAAGAAGATCAAAGAATCTTCGACACTGAACACATTTTCAAAAAAAATTATATGGGTTTTTTTGCCACCACATATAACTTTATTTATCCTAACACATATAGAGACAGACAAGCCAGATGATCTATTTAATAGAATGAAATGTTTGTTTCTTACATTGTCCATGGGAAAAATTAAAGAATTGACTATGAAAATTGAAGTTAACTCTAAATATTGGGATGAAAGTAAGTTGGAAGTATACAAAGATCATTATAAATGAATTTAATAAATACATTAAATAGATAAAACCTACAACGTAGGAACGAAAATTTCCAAGATGGAAAGTCAGACTCCAACAATATATCAAGTTACAAGTGATGGACATATCTGTTCTTTTTAGTAGCTATATGTTGCACTACTGGTAATAGGAAAAATTATGGAATTTTATTAAGAAAATAAAATCAATATGGATTATGCAAAACACAGTATAATTAGAATGAGAATACTTTCAAAAACTAAATGGTTTCAATGCTAGAATTTCTCTAGGAGATTAACACTCGGGCACCTTCTCTTTCTGAAATGAATGTGAGTCGTCAATCAGTTTCCAATGTATGATCTGGGCGACCCTAGAACTTTAGCATACCTGCTAAATTTTTACAAACCTACCAATTGTAGAAATTCCCTGACCATATTTAGCGATGGAACAAATTTATCACAAAGTGACTTTCTCGCTAATTACTTGTTGACCCGATATTAATACAATATTATCATTAACTAATTCGGGAATTCGATACTCCGGCTCTTTGGGGCTCCAGGATTTGGGGGAATTGTGTTTGTTTTGGAAGAAAAACTCCCAGAGTGACATTCTCTCGGAGTCATGTAGCAGCCTGACGTCTTTTGGTGGACGTGTCGGAGAGTGCCACATGTAATTTTCTACATGGATATCACCTATCCTACATGTTTCTTGCCACGTGTCCATGACAGTTTCCATGTGTCTCTGGTGCTTCGATCTTCTCATTCTCTCACGACCCCTCCTTACCTGTTCATTTATTCCCATTCCAACCTGGCAGGGACTACGCTGTCATGCAACACTTTTTTATAAGTTTTTGCATTGATAACCTTTTATAATTAATATTTGAGGTGAGATAGTATAAGTGTTTAATAGGTAAGCCTACATGAATAGTTAAAAAGGTGAATTTATTGTTAATGAATACTTATGGCATAGTATATCATGAGAGACATTTTTGGAAGTATTGGGAATGAAGGATTGTAAGTGAATTATTAATGAGAGAACCCAAAAAAGAACTGTTGAATGAATATTTAGGATTTGGTCTTTGGAGGAGTTCCATGACTATCCCATCAAAGGTAAAGAGTACTTAAGGTTAGTAAGATATTAAAAAAATTGATCAAATCCCAACACAAAATACAACTTTTGAAGAAATAAATATAAACTTTAAAATTTAGTCTCTGAAGAGGAAATAAGGGAGTTATATTATTATTATAAAATCTCACAAAAAGGATTTTCATAATATCTCTTTCATAATAAACTTAGAAACATTTAAGCATTTTTCCATCCTAAAAATATGATCCTGAACAAGGTCTTCCATCCAATAGTATTTTAGGATAGGACCTTTTTGGAAAAAATTATTTACAAGAATATAAAAATGTATTTATGAGAATGTTTTTCATTTGGACGAAGAAGAACCTAAGGATAAGAATCCAATAGTATTTTAGATGTCATATTTCAGACATCCCCTTCTATCATGATAAAATAACTTTCTAATGGCATGCATTTGATAGACTGGACATGATTATTCTTGCACGAGATCTGAGTTATGCATGAGATTTAAGGAGGGTACGAAATCAGATATACCACTAAAATCCAATATATTTGAAATAAAAAAGTGATTTTTCATATAAATGAGACTTAGGAAAAGGATCATCAAATAAAATATTTCTTTAATAAACCTTACAAAGTTACCTAAATTTGATAGACCACTTATATGCTTTAGTATTCATGTAGAATTTTAGTAAAGGGGGCCATTCAATTTTTCTTGAGACAAAAGAAATTAATGGGAGTTGCTGTAGCCACAACATCTTGGTGGAGGGAAAAAATGACATGTAATTGATGGAGACTAACTGCGAGGGATTTTCTAGCATATATAGATGAGTGCACAACCTGTTGAACAGGATAAGTCAACAGAGAGGGGGAGGTGAATCAGTTGTATAAAATTTCTTTCATTTTATAAGAAGATTACTTATTAATCAATAAATTATGCCTTTAACATTTAACTTGCAGTAATACATTTAACCAATAAATATACAATCACATAAATGAAACAGTGACACAATGATTTTTCATGAGGAACCCCAAAAGGGAAAAACCTCTTCTTCTTATGAATGAAAGGCAAGCTCCAACTCCTCTTTACATTCTTATTTTATCTGAGCTACAACCCAGATGAGGTTGCTACCTCTGTGTCTTTAGCACCTACTGAATGGAAGCTACAACTCCTAGATGTACAAGCACCAACTTGTATAGGATACTTTTACAGTCTCCCCTTGCTCTTCCCTACCACCCTGAAATCATTCTCTGTCACTAAGAACCTGCAAACCAACTTTTTATCTTCTTTGTCAAAGATTAAGCATTCAAATCTTCTCTTCACAATTCATTCTTGACTAGACCACTTAGATTTATCAATATGTGTATGTGTCTTCCCTCCTCTATCTTTTCTCTTCCTCAAATTTTACAGAGCCATATATCTCCCATAATCCTCTCTTTTCTTTTTTTGCAACATTCACTTTATATATCTTCTTGTATCATCAGTGCATACAATAGAACCCTCAGGCTTCAAATATTTAGTTACAATAACTGAATAACTAACTTACAGTGATCATTATTGGTCAAGGCCTCAAGAAGAATAGTATCCACATGATCATTTTAAATATTTAACCAGCACCATTCGATGAACATACATCTGTTTTGATTTTTCATCACAGAATAACCCTCGAGCGCTTCAGCAAGACAATTGTTCTTAAACCATATTCCCATTGGCTATAACCATGGGCTTAACTAAAATGCGTTTTACATTTTGGCATTTCGACGTTTTTTTTTTTTTTTTTTTGGGTTTTCGAGACTCACAATAGTCCCTTTCGGCATTTTAGCTTTTAGCATTTTGGCATTTCAGGGTTCGCTACTTCAAAGGTTAAAGTTCCTTTGATCTTTTATTTCCCGGTCTACAAAACTCTGAAATGGAGTCTTTGTTGATGTTCCTGTTTCAAGATTTTGGTGTTTTGCATTTCGCAACTTCGGGACTCCTGTGATGAAGAGTCTCAACTCTTGACTGCTCCAACTCCTGGTATCCAAAACTCCGAAACGTTGTGGTTTCACATTTTGCGATTTCATCTTTCTTGCCATGAGTTTCCTTGACACCTCCAACTCCCGGTATCCGAAACTCTGAAATGGAGATTAAGTCATGGTTTCACATTTCACCATTCCATGTTTCAGCGTTTTAGCCTTTCATATTTCAGCATTTCGGATTTTCACATTTCGGCATTTCGTGAGTTGGAATGCTACTGCATTTCCTTCCTTTGACTTTTGATTTACTGATATCCACATCGACGGTCCCACGACCTTTCGTGATCAAATGGTCTTGATCTCATTGGGACTTTGCGCTTCAATCAATGGCCCATAGCCTTTCGTGATTAGACAGCCCTGATCCCATCGGGACTTTGCATTTCGTGATTTCGCATATCACGATGTCGAAGGTTGGAGCTACTCCTTTCTTTGATTCCCGAATTTCGAAGGAACTGTTGGAGCTCCTCCTTTCTTTGATTCTCGAATTCCGAAGGAACTCTCAGCGAACCACTGTGCAATTTCGAAGGAACTCTCAATGAACCACCGTGCAACTTCAATTTTGACATTAATGACAAAACCTATGCAACAACCTGTGCAAAATAAACAACAAACTCCCCCTTTGGCATTGATGGAAAACTTTAAATCTCTTCTCCCCCTTTTGACATCTATGGCAAATGAATCAACCATACTTCCCTTGAGCAAATAAAAACCACTTGCAAAGATGTATCATTTCAGCAGCAACTCCCCCTATCAATAATAGTCAATAAACCTATGCAGTCTAATTTTATAATGAAGACCATGCAATCTTTGAAAATGAAATGAAATTACAGAGGGTAAACCCCTAACTGATCCTTGATACTTTCAAATTGCGTTTTAGGTAAAGGTTTAGTAAATACATATGCAATCTGATCCTTTGTGCCAACATATTCAACTTTAATAACTTTTGACATAACCTGCTCTCTTAGAAAATGAAATTTAATGGGAATGTGCTTTGTTTTTTAATGCATAAAAGGATTTTTAGAAATACTAATTGGACTGGTATTATCACAGAAGATAGGTATAGGTTCATCATAATGAATATGTATATCTTCCATCATATGTTTCATCCATAGAATTTGAGTGCAACAAGTTGCAGTTGCTATGTATTCTTCTTCAGCAGTAGAAAGAGACACTGCTAATTTTTTTTTACTTGACCAACTTACAAGACATCCTCCAAGAAAAAATGTTGCTCCACTAGTACTCTTCCTTTCATCAACACAACCTACCCAATCAGCATCAGTGAAAGCATATAAATCAAGTTGAATACATGTAGGATACCACAAACCATACTCTCTTGTCCCCTTAAGATATCTGCAAATTCTTTTGACTACAAGTAGACGAGAAGTTTTGGTGAAGCCTGAAACCTGCCAACTTGACGAACTGCATGCATAATATCAGGTCTTGTAGCTGTAGCATAAAGAAGACTACCAATCATAGATATGTATACTATCTGATCAACATCTTTAGTATCATCAAACTTACTTAATTTATAGCCAGTAACCATGGGAGTGCCAACTGGTTTCGACTCTTCCATCTGAAATTTCTCAAGCATTTCATTGATATATTTGGCTTGAGAAATGGAAATACCTTTATCAGATTAAGTAATTTGCAAGCCTAAGAAAACCTTTGTTTCTCCTAGCATGGACATCTCAAACTCTTTCTGCATACTTTTAGCAAACTGTTTACTGAGCCTATTATCATCACTACCAAAAATGATATCATCTACATATATCTCAACAATGATCAGNCTATCATTTTCTTCTTTAATATATAGATTACTATCAGTGTTACCTTTCCTGAATCCTTACTGCCTCAAGTAATTGTCAAGTCTGGAATACCAAGCCCTTGGTGCTTGCTTCAGTCCATACAATGCCTTTTTCAACTTGTAAACATATTGTTCTACTTCTTGTACCTGAAAACCATCTGGTTGTTCCATATATACTTCTTCCTCTAAATCACCATTCAAAAATGCAGACT
>JZKD02S2314021.1:926277-938706 GCA_000966675.3 Picea glauca
ACATTCATTTTCAGTTGACTCCTTGAAGGTTTGAAAACAACTAAAAGTTTCAGATTTCTTTTCAATAAAAACATCCATGTCATTCTAGTAAAGTCATCCACAAATAGTAGAAAATGTCTTTCTCATTTTAACCATGTTGTTCTCATAGGTCCACAGACATCAGCATGTACTATTTCCAATGGTTTAGTTGTTGACTATTCTTTGGTTTTGAATTTAACTCTAGTTTGCTTACCATGTTGACATTGCTTGCAAACAGAACTTGAAAGATCCTTTATGACAGGTAAATCTATTATTGCTTCCTTTTTGTTCAACTGAATCAGATTTTCAAAGTCAATGTGTCCAAGTCTTTTGTGCCACAACCAAATTTCATCTTCACTCCTAAGATAATATTTTTCTTTTTCTTCATCTAGTATGTAAATGTTGCTTGAAGTTCTTGTGGTTGTTCCAACTAGTTTATTTGATTTTATATCCCTGATTTGACATCATTTTGAATCAAAAATCATAAAGAGACCTTTATCACAGGTTTGACTAACACTCAATAAGTTATGTTCCATTTCCTCAACCAATAAGACATTTTCAGCCATGATTTTCTTATTGTTTAGACATACAGTTCATTTTCCAACTATCCTAGCTGATTGATCATTTCCAAAGGTGATTGTACCTTCTTTTCCTTCATCTAGTTCAACAAAGAGTTTTTTTATAACTATCATATGCTTTGAACATCCACTATCCACAACCCATTTTACTTTATGTTCTACTTGTAGAGCTATAGTGCATTTTTCAATGTTCAGATTTTCACTTTTCTTTTTCCAAAATTTGGTTTTCAGATCTGTGTAAGTGGGTTCAATAAATTTCTAAAAACTCATAGGAAAATTTCTTGACACATGCCCAAAGTTGTTACACTTGTAACATTCAGTCTCATATCTTAAGGTGTCAAATATGTTGTAAGAGTAGTTCATATTGTTTTGACTAGTTTTACCATGTCCTCTTCTATATTCAAAATTAGACCTTTCATGACTATTATGTACATTTATCTTTCTTGAAAAACTATTACAAAATGCAGCCTTATGTCCATACTTATAACAAAAGAAACAATTTCCTTCAAACTTGTTTTGATGTCTGCCATAACTTCTTCTATGCATTGTTGAACCCTAATTTTCTTCTTGCCTTTCTGATTCCATCTTCTTGCTAGAAATTTTCTCATGATTATCCTCTGTACCTGCTTTCTCAACACTTGAACTATAACATCCATTAGTTACTTCTCATATTTATAACCAATTCCATTATTATCATATGTTTATCTTTGACTACTAATAATTTGATCTAACACTTGAGAACTATGATTCATGTCATTTTCTTGTACTTTCTTTCTTAATGAGACTACTTCAATTTTTAAACCTTCATTTTCCTTATCATTTTATACAAGCATTTTAGTTAGAGCTTCTTCAGTCACTCTAGCCTCTTCTATTTTAAGTTTTAAGTCAACTACCATGATTTCATTGCTATCAATCAAATCATTTGATTTCTGTAATTCAAATTCTAGATTCTCAATTTCTCTTTTAAAATGTTTGCCTTCTCTTCTTACTTTTCTTAATTCACTTAAAGCACTTACCAGTTCATCTTCTAGATCAACCTCACCTTATTCTTCTTCACCAGACTGATCATCCTGTTTTTCCATAGCCATAAAAGGTTGTACATCTGAACTGTCATCACTCTCACCGGATTCTGAAATATCATTGTCATCTTTTATACACTGGCTTATCTTTTTGTAAGTTTTTCTTTGAAAAAACTTCTTATGTCTACTCTTGAATTCCTTAGGTTTTCTATCACTGTCTTCTTCATTATTAGTATGCTTATTGTAAGGACACTTAGATGCAAAATGTACTATTCTACCACAACCAAAGCATTTCATAGGAAGCTTACCTTTATACTTGCCAGTACCTCTTTTCAGATTTTTAACAAAATTTGCTTCTTCCGCATCACCTTTTGACTCCTCATGACTGTTGATTTCTGCTTCAACCTTTTTCTTATCTTTCTTTTCTACCTTGAAAGTTGCTTCTTTCCTGAAATAATTCTCACCAGAGGTTCTCATCTCATATGCTGTTAGTATTCCATGTAATTCATCCATTTCTAAAGTATCAAGATATGTTCTTTCTTCTAATGCAGATGTTTTTGAATCAAATCTTGCAGGAAGTGATATAAGTACCTTTTTCAAAATAATATTATTATTATCTGTTTCTCCTATACCACTCATGGTATTAACAACCTCATCAATATGAAGAAAGTAGGTAGCTATATCTTCAGATTATTCCATTTTCAGGCTTTCAAATTGACTTCTATATGATTGTAGCTTAGCACTCTTTACCTTAGTGTCTCCTTCATATACATTTTTCAATTTATCCCATATTTATTTTGTTGATGCACAATGCATAACTTTAACAAATTCTGACCTTGCTAGACCTCCTAGTATTGCATACATAGCTTTGGAATTACTCTCATAGAGTCTTTTACCTATAAAATCTACTGGAATGGTTGTTGGGACTTTATATTCATTTAGTACAACCTTCCAGATATCTACTCCTTGAGTTTGTAAAAACAACTTCATCCTAATACTCCAAAAAGAATAATTATGACCATCAAACAAAGGCAATCCATGTTTTGTAAATTATGACTTCTTATCCATTCTGAATGATCAAAAACTTCCAGTGGTTAAACTGATATCTTGAAGTAACCTTCTTTGATACCAATTGTTGAACAGGATAAGTCAACTGAGAGGGGGGGGTGAATCAGTTGTATAAAATTTCTTTCATTTTATAAGAAGATTACTTATTAATCAATAAATTATGCCTTTAACATTTAACTTGCAGTAATACATTTAACCAATAAATATACAATCACATAAATGAAACACTGACACGGTGATTTTTCATGAGGAAACCCAAAAGGGAAAAACCTCTTCTTCTTATGAATGAAAGGAAAGCTCCAACTCCTCTTTACATTCTTATTTTATCTGAGCTACAAACCAGATGAGGTTACTACCTCTATTTCTTCAGCACCTACTAAATGGAAGCTATAACTCCCATATGTACAAGCACCAACTTGTATAGGAGACTTTTACAGTCTCCCCTTGATCCTCCCTACCACCCTGAAATCATTCTCTATCACTAAGAACCTGCAAACCAACTTTTTATCTTCTCTGTCAAAGATTAAGCATTCAAATCCTCTCTGCACAATTCATTCTTGACCAAACCACTTAGATTTATCAATTTTTGTATGTGTCTTCCCTCTTCTGTCTTTTCTCTTCCTCAAATTTTACAGAGCCATATATCTCCCATAATCCTCTCTTTTCTTTTCTTGCAACATTCACTTTATATATCTTCCTGTATCATCAGCGCGTACAATCAAACCCTCGAGCTTCAAAGATTTAGTTACAATAACTAAATAACTACCTTACAGTGATCATTATTGGTCAAGGCCTCAAGAAGAACAATATCCACATGATCAGTTTAAATATTTAACCAGCATCGTTCGATGAACATACATTTGTTTTGATTTTTTAGCACAGAATAACCCTCGAGCACATAGACAAGACACTTTTGCTTAAACCATATGCCCATTGGTTATGACCACGGGCTTAACTAAAATGCATTTTGCATTTCGGCATTTTGGCATTTCGGTGGTTTTTTTTTTTCGACTTTTCGAGACTCACAATAGTCCCTTTCGGCATTTCAACTTTTAGCGTTTCGTCATTTTGGGGTTCACTACTTCAAAGGTTAAAGTTCCTTTGATATTTGATTTCCCGGTCTGCAAAAATCTGAAATGGAGTCTTTGTTGATGTGGTTGTTTTGGGATTTTGGTGTTTCGCATTTCGCAATTTCGAGACTCCTGTGATGAAGAGTCTCGACTCTTGACTCCTCCAACTCTCGGTATCTGAAACTCCAAAACATCGTGGATTTGCATTTCACGATTTCATCATTCTTTCCGTGAGTTTCCTTAACACCTCTAACTCCCGGTATCCGAAACTCCGAAATGGAGATTAAGTCGTGGTTTCACATTTCGCCATTCCATGTTTCGGCATTTTAGCCTTTCATATTTCAGCATTTTGGATTTTTGCATTTCAGCATTTCACGAGTTGGAATGCTATCGCATTTCCTTCCTTTGACTTCTGATTTCCCGATATCCACATCGACGGTCCCACGGCCTTTCATGATCAAATGGTCCGATCGACGGCCCACAGCCTTTCGTGATTAGACAGTCCTGATTCCATCAGGACATTGTGTTTCTTGATTTTGTGTATCACGATGTCAAAGGTTGGATCTCCTCCTTTCTTTGATTCCCGAATTCTAAAGGAACTGTTGGAGCTCCTCCTTTCTTTGATTCCCGAATTTCGAAGGAACTCTTAGCGAACCACCATGCAATTCCAAAGGAACTCTCACCAAACCACCATGCAGCTTCAAGTTTAACATTAATGACAAAACCTGTGCAACAACCTATGCAAACTGACCAACAGAACCCCTACTTCTTAATGGCAGGTTTAGAAATGGCATGCAAAATGTATGATCTGGTATGTTAGCACTCTGTAAATTTCTTCAGCTAATAAAACAAATGATAGAGGTAACTATTTCAACCAACTTTAGGTTGGATTATGAACCTTCCAACCAGAGAGGGCTCTCTCGAGCATATAGTTATTTAAAACACTCAAAATATTTATCAATGTGCACAAAAAGGTCAAATTCTGCCATAGTGTAAAATTTAAAAGTGGCAGGACTAAACAGAAGAGCAAGGCCATTGGGAAATGGGTTCTAGACCTGAAGATGTATGTAGAGTTATTAGTTACATCTCCTAGAGGGAACAGAGGAAAAATAGGTATGATGTTCAGCCAAATAAGTAATATGAGATGGTAAAGGAAAAGAAAGGAAAGATTAATATCAGCAAGAGGCATCGAACATAAGGCGAATCTCTTGGTATAGTGTTAGAAGAAAAAACATGAAGGCCAAATACTGAAAACAGAGAACCAATCACAAGTGAATTCTGAACCAAGAACCAATAAACATATACCATGTATAATGAATATGAGAAAGAGCACCAGTAGGTTGGATTATTTCTTTTTCTTGAAGATTATCTATAGCAGAAAAACACATTTATGAACATGAAATACAAGAAAACACATTGAACATCAACACCATGATGAATCTCGACTATCTAAGAAAACATTATATGCTTATATTAAAATTCATAAGAAATTGCAAAGTTCTCCTACTATAAGGGAAGTCCCCTCTCTGGTAATTCAAACCATTCATTTATCTTTTTAACAGTATATATAGATAGATTACATATGGGATCCAAAACGGATCATCTTCCCCAAGATTCCAAAAATAGATATCGGTCACAGAGGGAGTAACGTACCAAAACCAAACTCCTACTTTCTAGGGAACTTTATAAACAAAAAACTGACATATTTGAGATTTTTACCTTGAATGCCGCTTGTCTGCATTATCACAAAATTCCCTGAAATATACTTAATTTAGCTTGCAATTAATTTCAGATTTGCAATCTCTTCCTTTAAGGTGTCAAGCCAATCAGGATGGCTTACTCCAGTACCTTCGACCATTTTAGCTTTAGTCTCCTTCTTCCGTCGCTTGTTTCCTTTACTCTTGCCAGCTTGCATGTAGCATCCATATACATATCCATTAATGATAAATTCCTTCATAATAGGATTTAGTCTAATTTCTTCATCTGATCCTGGTTAATCTATAGATTTTGTGTGAAATTTTGTTGTCAGTATTTGCACAACAAGCCTTTCTTTCTTCTTAATTGATAGTTTTGTCATACTATTTGAATTTCTCGGATTGTTGAAGGCCGCTGGATCTTTCTCATCCATTTCCTTTAGTTTTCCCAAAGGAAAGAGACTATTTCTCTCAACTATATAATAATTGGATGAATGGTTCATTTTGTGATTATCTCACTCTAGAATAAAACATCGATTACCTGAAATAGAGTAATCACATCTGTGTTTTGAGTAGCAGTCGCCATTGAGTGCTAATCATGGGCTACTGACAAAATTCCTTATAGGGATAACATCTTATCATGTTCGACCATCGATTCCCAATGATGAGTCTTTAAATTGGTTATTTGGCGGCGCTCAGTTGGCATCACATGGATGAATAGTACCCAAACAAGTGTCTTGAGATGATTTGAATGACCATCAATTTTCCTTTCCACATGCGAACTTTGGATTTAACACGTTTAATGACATTTGACATGTGATTTTGGGGAGTGGTTGAGTGGTTTCAGGTTCACCTGATTTTCTCCCCGATATGCATCCAGAGGTGCCACATGATCTTGAGACAAAGCCATGGTATTCTTATTGGCCTGCTTTCAAAAACTTAACCTCTGTGCTAGTTCTTGGCCTGATATGCTCCATGACCTTTGATTTGTGGCACCCACGATCCGTGACTCACCAGGTCCCATCAACTTCACACTTCCGCTAGACTTAGCCCCGTCCACTAGATCTGGCTCTCTCCTCCAGTTTATTGTACCTCTACATCGATTTAGCTTCTTTCTAAGTCTTGAGACTTGGATTCCATAAAAAATTGTTATAGTGATAACATGGGCTCCAACTGGGGATGCTATCCTCCCTGCGAGGTAGAAAATAACAATAGACCCTGTGCCTTATCCGTTGGAGCTTCTCTCGCAGCGGGTGTGTGATATACCTTGACCCATCACCAATGCTTGTTGAAAACTAAAGTCTACAGACTACTCTCACTTGGAGGTTGAACGTTGGATATACTGCTAACATATAATTGAACAATTTATTTGGAGATCTAAACTTGAAAATGCTTGATCTACAAGATTATTCACACCTACCTACCCTAACCACTGAAATGACCTACGAATCAGGTGAAATCATAATGCCAATGCATCCATGCCAATATTTTATCCACTATTCGTTTACTTTGCACATTCTTGTTCCAAAGTCTGTTTACTGATAACCCATCCAGGAGGTTATATATGAATTCAAATCTCAAAATTTCAAAAATATTGGCACTGATTTCTGTTTCTAACAAAAATGAAAATGGATCTTTCAAAACATGAACAAAACAAAAGTCACTCTTTAATTTTTCCATTGCATTCTTTCTTTCATGTGATTTAACCATTTGATTTCCAACAAGAGGCTGAAAAAACTGTTGAGACTGTGGGAAATAACAATCTTCTGAATCAGAAGACAGTGCTAGCTGAAATGAAATTATTGGTAGAAAACAATTCATATCTAATACTGACGTTGATTTCCCATCATATTCATCTCTAAGCTTACAATCCATCATAAGTTGTAAATCATGATTGTTAAAATTCTCCATATAACATGCCATAGGGTCATGAAACATATGAGAAAATATGTCTTCTCGATGAACTAAAACAGAAGGACAAACCATCTTCACAAGAGTTGGTTTTCTTTTCTCTTCCTCTTCAATATTATAACTATAATATTCAAATGAATCAAGTAAAACAACTGCCTCTATATGATCTTTTTGCATTTCTAATTGAATCATGACATACACTATTTTATTTCCTCCCTGAAACTCTATGTCATCTGTGTGTTCATTTTTTAAATTCTCCTTAGATGGGGTCTTAGAGCCTTCATACATGTCCAAGCCACTTAGAATTTTAACAACTACATCATTCATAAGGGAAGAAAGACAACTTTGAAACACTTTGTTTTGATGGAAATCTAGTTGGATATCTTCATCAATTTTAGAAGAATGCAAATGACTTTGAACGACAACATTTTTACCATCTTTCTCTGCTTGCTCGTGATTGGATCTTAACAATTCAAAGGAAGAGAAACATAATGGAAGATATCTTTCATTTTCAAGTATATTGCTTTCCTCAAATTCAACACCATTCCTGGAGGGTTTTTTATCTGAAGCATTATTGAATTTTTGCTTGAGCACTTTGAAAGAAGAAAAACATAATGGCAAGGTTCTTACTCCAGATTCAAAAATTTCTTCATTTCTGTCATATGCACATTTTTCAATTTCTTCATATTGTTGAACATACTCATTTTTAGATTCATCTTTGACCAATGCCTGCAATTCCTTGTCAATTTGTTTCAGTGAATCAGTGTGATTTGGCATCAACACACCTTCCTTTGATCCAATGACGATCTTAGCATTTTCTTTCAACAATTTAAATGAAGAAAAGCATAAAGGTAAAGAATTTCCTTCAGTTGTTTCAGTACTTTTTTCTTTGTAACTGTGATATGTAGGTTGATGGATCTCACTACACTACTGAAAAGGAACATTTTCATATAGAGAACATGCAGTTGGTTGTTCTAGGAAGCCAAAATCATAATCATCATCATATTCATCATATACAGGCAAATCAACAACATCTACAATGTCATCTAGCAAGAAACAACTTGGAGCATCAACTTGTTTCTCAACAAGTTGATTTGCAAACTCATCTTCTTGATTGTATACAAATGAATATATGAAACAATCAGCTACATACTTATCATGGGGTGGATTAGAAGCTACATAAGTACCCTCACTTTCAATAAGTCGGATATAAACTTTTGCAAAATCATTACCATTTAAAACTTCAATAGGACCTATGATGTTATCAATTCTATGCTCAAGAATACAGTGAGTTGTTTTCTGTTCATATTCATTTTCATGTCCTGGAGCATCCAACCCCTCATTTTGAATTTGTTCACATGCTTGGATATTTTGTTGAATCTCCTAAGCATCATTAAATATTTGTTGTAAGGTCTTAGGTCTTCTTTCCATCAGGAGGAAAGACAAATCTGGATGAAGAGTAGTGGCATACTAGAGCATGGCAACAACTTCAGTGGGTTGAATTTCTTTGGGAAAATCATAATAAATACTGGAAAACCTTCTACTGAATGTGGAAATAGTTTCATTTATTTTCCTTTTCAAGGCATATAATTCTGTAAGTTGTAGGTCCAGAGATTTCTTCTTACCCCAAAACTTCGAAAAAATACTTTTCAATTCTTCCCATGAACTAATTTTCTCTGGTTGCAAATATTTAAACGATTCTTTGGCATGTCCTTTCAAGGATTGAGAGAAATCCCTCATACAAAAATCTTCATAGTCAATATCAAACAAAACTATAAAATGGTCAAACTCTTGGATGTGTTTTTTAGTTGTGATGGCACCATGTTCCCCATTAAACACAGGTAGGTGCTCATAGTGCTTTGGAGGAAAATCATGAAGGATGTGAGGTAATTTTAAGGGTCTGTATCTGTGTTGGGTCTTGGAGAGCATTGGATCAAGTACAAGAGGTGAAATATTAGACTTGGCTTCATGAGGCTCATCAAATTGGTCATGGTTATCACATGGCTCAGATGGGATATTTTGATCAAAATCAATGATAAAATGAGGAGATATCTATATAAATTTAAGAGGAGGATATATAATTTCAAGATTCTCATGATTAGCATTTACGTGCATCAAGTGAAGAAAAAATTGTTTAGCGTGTTCAGGAAAGGACATAAGGTAACTAATAACAAAAAATATTATGTCTTGCAAAACATTCAACTTTAGGTACTTGTTTTCTCCCATGATGTCCTTTCATACCTCTGTCAAGAGATCTCATCTTCCAGCGGTGTTCCTGAATCAAATTTGAAGCTTGAGTGGAGTCGCCAATAAAATCTTTAGGCTACTGAGTCTTTGGACAGTGGAGTCACTGTAAGAATTTTAAATTCTAGATTCTGGAAAATGGAGTCACCAGGTGAATGATATACAACCTTTCTGTGTCTAAATACTTTTCACCATTAGTAATCAAATCTGAACTTTATTGTTTCTCCCATTGAAGATTTCACCTTCAATCCCCGACATCGACGCCATAATGTTAGCACTCTATAAATTTGTTCGGCTGATAAAACAAACGACAGAGTTAACTATTTCAACCAACTTTAGGTTGGATTATGACCCTTCCAACCAAAGAGGGATCTCTTGGGCATATAGTTATTTAAAACACTCAAAATATTTAGCAATTTGCACACAGAGGTCAGATTCTGCCATAGGGTAAAATTTAAAAGTGGCAGGACAAAATGGAAGAGTAGGGCCATTGGAAAATGGGGTCTATTCCTCAAGACATATGTAGAGTTATAAGTTATGTCTCCTAGAGGGAATAGAGGCAAAATAGGTATGATGTTCATCCAAATAAGTAATATAAGATGGTAGAGGAAAAGAAAGGAAAGATTACTATTAGCAAGAGGCGTCTAACAAAAGGCGAATCTCTTGGTATAGTGTTTGAAGAAGAAACATGAAGGTTAGCTACTAAAAAAAGAGCACCAATCACAAGGGAATTCTGAACCAGGAACCAATAAACATATAAGATGTATAACCAATATGAGAAAGAGCACCAGCAGGGTGGATTCTTTCTCTTGCTTGAAGATTATCTATAGCAGAAAAACAAATTTATGAATATGAAATACAAGAAAACACACTGAACATCAACACCATGATGAATCTCGGCTATCTAAGAAAACCTTATCTGCTTATATTAAAATTCATAAGAAATTACAAAGTTCTCCTACTACAAGGGCAGGCCCCTCTCTGGTAATTCCAACCATTCATTTATCTTTTTAACAATATATATAGATATATTACATATGGGATACAAAATGGATCATCTTCCCCAAGATTCCAAAAATAGATATTGGTCACAAAGGGAGTAACGTACCAAAACCAAAATCCTACTTTCTAGGAAACGTTATAAACAAAAAACTAACATATTTGAGATTTTTACCCTAAATGCCACTTGTCTGCATTATCACAAAATTCCCTAAAATATACTTAATTTAGCTTGCAATTTATTTCAGGTTTGCAATCTCTTCCTTTAAGGTGTCAAGCCAATTAGGTTGGCTTTCTCCAGTGCCTTCGACCATTTCATATTTATTCTCCTTCTTTCATCGCTTGTTTCTTTTACTCTTGCCATCTTTCATGTAGCATCTGTCTTCATATCCATTAATGATCAAATCCTTCATAATAGGATTTAGTATGATTTCTTCATCTGATCCTGGTTCATCTGCAGATTTTGTGTCAAATTTTGTTGCCAGTATTTTCACATCAATCCTTTCTTTCTTCTTAATTGATAGTTTTGTCATACTATTTGAATTTCTCAGTTTGTTGAAGGCCGTTGGATCTTTCTCATCCATTTCCTCTAGTTTTCCCAGAAATAGGAGCCTATTTCTCTCAACTATACAAGAATTGGACGAATGGTTCGTTTTGTGATTATCCTGCTCTGGAATAAAACGTCAATTACCTGAAATAGAGTAATTTCACCTGTGTTTTGAGTAACAGTCACCATCGAGTGCTAATCATGGGCTGTTGACGAAATTCCTTAGAGGGATAACAACTTATCATGTTCGACCATCAATTCCAATGATGAGTCTCTAAATCAGTTATTTGGTGACACTCACTTGGCATCGCAAGGATGAATAGTACCCAAACAAGTGTCTTGGGATGATTTGACCGATCGTCAATTTTCCTTTCCACATGTGACCTTTGGATTTAACACATTTAATGACATTTGATACGTGATTTCAGGGAGTGGTTGACTGGTTTCAGGTTCACCCTCTTTTCTCCCCGATATGCATCTGGAGGCGCAACGTGATCTCGAGACGAAACCATGGTATTCTTATCATCCCACTTTCGAAAACTTAACCTCCGCGCTAGTTCTTGGCCAGATACGCTCCATGACCATTGATTTGTGGTGCCCACGATCTGTGACCTGTCGGGTCCCATCAGCTTCATACTTCTGCTAGACTTAGCTCAGTCCACTAGATGTGGCTCCCTCCTCAATTTTATCGTACCTCTACACCGATTTAGATTCCTGCTAAGTCCCGAGATTTGGATTCCATAAAAAATTATTATAGTGATAACATGGTATACTTGCTAATGTCATGTTGTGGTTTTGGACAATAGAAATACTTTTGAATTACTTCTATTTGCTTCTCCACACTTAAGTTTCTTCCCACCCAATTGTAATATTCATCCCAAATTATCTTTTCACACTCGCTTGAAGGAACATTAAGATGGCACAAATAGCACAAATTACATCCTAGAGGTGAAATTTTGGAACTTGTTTACTTGTTCCTAGTTTCTAATATGTAGGAGTAAATTCAAGGTCATTTGCATTCAATCAGGGCCACTTTAAGGTCTCATTCTCGCAAGAGTTAACAATTATTGTTAGTGCCACAATCGAGGGTTGGCCTAGGTAGCTTACAACAATGTTTTTTCTTCCCTTATTTTACTTAATGTTTAAGTGGAATTGTTGCAAGAACGTGGACCATTTATTATGGTAGTGATTTTGTAACTTTCCCTATGTTTGTGTGAATTTTAGGGGATTGTGATAAATGTGGAAGATTTATTCATTTCCTATAATTTAATGATTCCATAG
>JZKD02S2314021.1:942966-955640 GCA_000966675.3 Picea glauca
TCGACTACACTTTCACTACAAAGAATATAACAACCCAACATTCTCCCACTTTTTTTCTTCTTTGTTGAAACTAGGAGATTCCTAAAATTTCGTTCACACACCTAAGGAAGAAATTTGCGTTGCCTCTCTACACTAAGAGAACTTCACAACACTCATAGACTTGGTCAATGAGTCTTCTATTTTTTCCAATGCGTCTACTTTCTCTAACAACAATTTGTTTATTTCCACCATGTCTCTCATGAAATGGTATTGTACATCAATGTGATTAGCATTCGAACGATAAGTTGGGTTCTTTTCCAGAAATATTTCTCTTTTACTGTCATAACTTATCTTCATAGCTCTCTGCTCAAACCTAATTCCTGAACATATCCTTTGTAGCCATAGTACTTCTTTGCTTCCATGAGTGGATTCCATGTATTTATCTTCTATTGTTGACAAAGCTACGACCGCCTGTCCCTTACTCATCCAGCTAATCTATCCATCGAACATATTGAAGACATATCCATTAGTCAACCTCCATTGATCCATATCTCCAGCCCAGACAACTTTGAAAAATCTATGAACATTTAATTCATTGTCACCTCCAGGTTTTCCTTGATAGAATATAGCATAATTGTTTGTGCCACACAAATACCTGAATACTCTCTTGAAAGTTTTCTTATGCTCCTTTCCATGTGTCGACATGTACCTTCTCAACACTCCCACTACATGGGAAATGTTTGGTCAAGTGAGTACCATCGTATACATTAGACTACCAACAACACTTTCATAGGGAACATGTGCCATGTACTCTATTTATTCATGTGTCTTTGGACATTGTTCAACATTTATCCTTTCTCCCATGAGAATTGGCACCTTCACTAGTTTGTAGTCCTTCATTTGAAAAGTTTCAAAATTGTTTCAATATACTTTATTTGGTTCAACCAGAGATTTTTGGATGCTCAATCTCTCTTAATATCCATTCCCAGAATGAAGTTAGTTGCACATATATCCTTCATGTCAAAATTGGAGGATAGCTTCTTCTTAATCCTTTATTTCATCCATGTTGTTTCCAATCAACAACGTGTCATCAACATACAAAGCTACATATATGAAACACCCACCTTATTCTTTGGAATATATGTAGTGATAAGATTTGCTTCTCACAAATTCCAAAATAAGGATGTATGTGTCAAAATTTTGGTACCACATCCTTGGTGATTGATTTAGACCGTAAAGGGATATTTTCAGTTTACACACCAAATATTTCTTGCCCTTTACTATGAATCCTTCAGGTTGTTTCATGTAGATTTCCTCTTCCAAGTCCCCATGTAGGAACATTGTCTTCACATCCATATGTTCTATTTCCATATCAAATTTTGTAGCCAGAGACATTAGTACTCTAATAGAAGTGAATTATGCAACAGGGGAAAAAATATCACCCAAGTCGACTCCTTCGACTTGGGATTATCCTTTCTCTACCATTCAAGCTTTGAATTTATCAACTTGACCTGTTGCATTCATCTTCTTCTTGAATACCCATTTGCTACCAACAACATTTATTCCACTAGGAAACTTGACTAAATCCCATGTCTCATTCTTGTACAAGGATTCCATCTCTTTGACCATGGCATCCTTCCAGAGTTTTCCCTCTGATGAGTCGACTTCCTCCTCAACCAACTTGGGCTCATCAATGGTGGAAGCTAACACGAATGTGGAATGAAAGTTGGGTGGACTATACCTTTCAACTGGTTTTCTTACTCTTTATGACCTCTTTACCAATAGGTTCAGTTGTTCCACCTCTTCCTTTGATTCAGTTAACTCATCTAAATCATCTTCTGTGTTCCTTAGTTCAAACCACATCGTCTCAGGATTATTCTCGGTCTGAACAATTTCCTCAGGCTCGGAATTACCTCTGACTTCTCTAAAGACGATATCTCAATTGTACACTTTTTTCCTTGATGCAGGATCCCAGAGCTTATATCCTTTCATTCCTTCTTTGTATCCAATGAAAATACATTTGATTTCCTTCTTGTCCAACTTTCTCCTCTTTTCCTTCGGAACATGCACAAATGCATCATAGCCAAATACTTTGAGATATGAAACCGAAGTATTCTTACACGACCATATTTCATTTGGAGTCATGTCAACTAGCGCCTATGAAGGAGACATATTCACTAGATATCTTACAGTCTCAACTGACTCCACCGATAATTCTTGTGTGAGCCCAACACCACTAAGCATGATCCTTTCCTTGTCCATCAACATTTTGTTCATTCTCTCGGCAAATCCATTTTGTTTTGGGGTATATGGTGTGGTATTTTGGTGTGCTATGCCACACTACTTCCAAAACATATCAAATTATTTTCCACAGAATTCACCACTGTTGTCATTCCTCAACACCTTAATCTTATTATCTATCTAGTTTTATACAAGATATTTAAACTCTTTGCATTTCTTGAAAACCTTTCATTTCTTCCTTGAAAAATATATTCATGTCTTACTGGAAAATTCATCTATTAAAGAGACATAATATAGGGATCCACCAAGTGAAGGCACTGTAACAGGGCCAAACACATCAGTATCAACCAACTCTCAAATCCCATTTTCCCTTGTCGTTGCAGATGGGAAGCTCACTCGAATTTGTTTTCTAGATATACAATGTTCATAAAAGTCGAATTCTAAATTACACTCAGGAAAGTCTTCGACCATACCTTTATTATGCGTAGATTGAATTCCTTTTTCTCCAATGTGTCCCATCCTCTTGTGCCATAGCATTGTCGGGTCTACTTTATGATGACTTGTCGAGTTGACTTAAATTGAATCAGCTCGAGTCGAGTTGATTCGAGTCAAAGTCAATTCAACTTCTGAAACAACGATGTTGTTGCATCTAGTCAATTCGACACTCGCAAGCAACTTCTATAGGGTTCCAATCTGAACTCCTTTCATTAAGACCATTGAACCTCTGACCATCTTGCATAAATCCTTCTTAAATAAAGTGTGCATGCCAGAATCATTCATCTTACTAATAGTTATTCAGGTTCTTTCCAAACCCAGAATGTGTAGCTCACATGGAAGGGTTCTAATCCTCCCATCCTACAGTATTAGTTGAACTCTTCCCTGTCCGAAAATTATGGTTGACGAGTCATCCCCCAAGAACACATCACCTCCATCATATTTTTCATACTCACAAAACCATTCTCTATGTGGTGTCATATCATATGATGCTTCTGATTCAATCAACCAAACATATTGATCCCATTGTGTACTGGTTGACTCCAGGTACACATCACCTCACTTATCTAGATTCATTTTTCTCTTAGTCGACTACTTCTTGTCGAATCCTGTACTAACTTCCATCACCTTCAACTTTCAATCCTTTTTGTAATGCCTATCATTACTGCATTTCCAGCATCTTCTTTTCGACTGAACTGAGGATTTAGATCTATCCTTCAACTTAGACTTTCTACCAGAGAATTTTCCTTTATCTCTTTCAATTGGTTTACCTCTCACAACTAAAGCATCTTTGGTCGATCCTTACATGTTCTTCCTTCTGATTTATTTTGACAGTATAGAAGCAACCACATATTCTAGTGCTTGTGTGGTTGTATTACTCCCTATAGCCATGACTAAGCTATCCCAAGAGTCTGGAAAAAAACATAATAGGCTAATACACTTCTCATCCTCAGTGATTTTAATATCCATAGATGATAACTGGCTTAAAATGGTATTAAATGCATTTAAATTTTCAGTCATCGAAATTCCATCACTCATTCTCAGAAGATACAATTTATTTCTGAGAAACAACTTATTTTCCAAAGATTTCGACTGGTATAATCTTCCCATCATGTCCCACAATTTCTTAGTCGAATCTTCACCTGATACATTCAAGAGTATTGAATCTGCAATACAAATACAAATCATACTTCTTGTTATTCTTTCAATATTCTCCCATTCTTTCGTCGACATTCCTATCATATGGGTACCTAGACATACCGATGTCCATTTTTATCGATCTACAAGAATATATTCCATTTTAAGCTTCCAAATCTCAATATTCTAGCCACTGAATCTTTCTATCTCTATTCTCAAATTGCTTTCCATTCTTTACCACAATATTTAGCACAATTTATGACTTACAACTCTTACTGTACCTAGGGTTTATCTCTCAGATCCAAGATTGTTAAATCAAGATCTGATACTACACGTCAAAGCTTAACTTGGCTCTGATATCACATGTTAGGAAATGAGACACACTTCCATACTAAACATAGCAGAAGAGAGGAAGAATTTAATCAAGAAAGTAAATGACATAACAATCACACAGTACACAGATATTTTACCCTGGAAACCCAAACTGGAAAAACCATCATTCCTTGAACATTCTACTCCTTGTTTTCCTATTCATTCAAAATAAAAGGTTACATGTCTAACCTTGGTCCACACCTAATCCACAATCGACAACATACCCTGTTTCTTACACAAGAACAACCCTATAGCCAATTCGGCTTACATTTGCATGACCAACAACCTAAATCTAAATATTTCTTTAAATATTAGTTATCTTATTATTAACTTTTATGGAATTACAACACACCTCTTGATAGGATTTACAGCAATAAAAACCCTAAATAAATGGTGCCAAAAAATGGTTACAGATCCATGCAGATCATTGGATACAAATCTCGTGAATCTCAGGATTCTGTTACAGTCGAATCCAAGTCGAATTACCCATCGAATACTAGTCAGCCTTCATTCAGTCTTCAATTAGTTGCCTCATGCCTACCTATCAACCTCTTGTTGGTTGATCTCTTTGACTTGTTGTCGATTCCTTTAACATGTCGAACCACCTCTACCTTTGACTTTAAATTTACGTGGTTGACTACCTTGACATTCAACTTGTTGTCGATCCACCTCAATTTCGACTTGTTGTCAATCCACCTCGACTTCAACCATCAGTCAATCCACCTCGACTAGACTTTCACTTCAATGAATATAACAACCCAACATGTTCTACATCATTACAATGTGATCATATAATTCATACATTATTTATCACAAGTAGAATTTAATCTATTGGCACACAGGGGCAGACCCAGAGTTCAATGCTCAAGAGCGCACCAACAAAACCCAACTACCTACCCTTTCAACAACACCTGCGAAGAAAATGAAGTCTCACCCGAGGTAGAGGCAGGGGTGGTTGCAAGACTCAGGTGTCTACAACCTTAGATGGGACACAGATCGTGGTTCACCCCCACCCTGGGGCTACGTCCACAAAGTCTTCTTATTTATTATCTTGGTCAAGAAGTTACAGCACAGAGCTCCAACAATCCTTACTTCACAGAGGATAGAAGATTTGCGTAGCTCACTAGATCCTTCTTCCTTGCGCTAAAAGCACAGAGCCTTCTACAATATCTTACACTTAGCCTCTTGCAATATGCATAGAGCATTTACAGTCATTACCAACACTTAGACTACTTGCAACTCTTCGATCACATAGATCCAACTTATCGCTCCCTTATCCCCCTTACTTACTTTGCCTATGCATCTATTTATACATACAAAAGTGGGCCTAAGCATGGGTAAACCCATGGACCAACATCCCTTTTCCGTTACATTAACCCAAAAACCCAAAAAGGACCCAAAGTGGGTCGAGATCCTGTGATCTCTGCTTCTTATCGTGCTCCATCTTTGATAGGGCATCGAAGTCCCAAAAATAGTCAACTATGACCAAGTATTCCTCAAAAATTTGTCAAGGGCCAATAGGCCCCCAACACTTACCTATGACTCGTCTCGAGTCACTTAGGTCTATGCAATTCTACTTCTAATGCCTCGAGCTTGGCTCGAGCTTCTTCGACCTACTGCTTTGCTACTGCCTCTTGCTTAGTGAACTCCTGGATGAGTGTGTTACTGACTGGTCCCTCTAGGTGTTGTTCTGCTGTAGTCACAACCTATTCCAGCTCTGTGCCTTAGTTCTCAAGCTCTAAAAATAGTTGACATGCCTTATCCTGCAAAGGTTGAAGTTGTTAAGTCACCTCCATTACTTTGCTCTGAATCATGTGGATCTGTTGTTGTGCGATGCACTACTTCTGGGATCGCTTCATTTTCTCCATGGTTGATAGGGCCTTCATCTACATCTGAAGTCTCTCTGTGTGCTGCTTCGCCTCCTGGAGCTGCGACTCCAATTTATGTAGTTCTGGGCTCTAGGTTAGGTTCTCGTGTATCTATGCACTTTTGCTACTTAATTTCTTACATTCTTCAGTGAGTGCTTTAATCCTCTCCACTGTATTCTGGGCAGTTATTTCTTGTTGGTCGCGCTCTTCTTGCTAGGTACTTGGGATGGCCTAAAGCTCTTGTTCCACAACTCTTTGTTAAAGTTGTTGAATAACTTCAACAAGCTTCACTACTTGACATTCTAGGGGCTCTTCTACCTTTCGCTCTAAGACATTCACAGAGAGAAATGCTTTGTTGACTGCCTCTTCGATCCTGATCTACTTCACGAGAAGTTTCTCCTTCTCTTTTTGGATTTTTGCTCTATCTTCATCAGATTTCGCTTGGATGGCATCCTTCTCTTGTTGTGCAACTCAGCGTTGCTCGGTAATTTCCTCCTGTGCTTGTTTTAGGGCCTAGGTGGTCTATGTTTTAGCTTCTTCTGCTTTCCAAATATGTGCTTCAACTGTGGCAACAATCTTGTAGAGTTGTATTGTTCATCTCCTTCTTCTGTTGTGCATTCTGGTAGGAGCACTGTGGAGACTACGCAACTAGACTGAAGCACTTGTTGTACTCCTTGGAGCTCAGTTTCAATTTTGTTGTACATGGCCTCTTGCTTGGCTACCTGATTTTCTCTTATCTCTTCGATAGCTTCATTCATCGTCCCAAGGAGAAAACTAGAGTCATCTGGGGTGAGTGTGGTCATCAGTTTAGTCACAGGTGCTTTCGACTTCTTCCGGGAGGTAGGTTTTGAAGATGACCCCTTTCTTTTCTTTACTTCATCTTCTAGTTTTTGTTCAACCTCTTCAAAGTCTTCGTCATTACCTCCTTGATCTAGTGTAATGGAATTCGTCCTTATAGATCTACTGTCGACATCCTAGATTTCCACATCTTTCTTTGTCTTCTTTGCTTTCTTCGCCTTACCAGGCCTCGATGTGTCTTGCACAGCTTCTGGGTTGTCGATTTCTAAAATGTCTACTAGATCTACTGAGACAAGGAGGTCCGTCGACCATTCCTTAGTGATCTCCTCTAGGTCTTCTTCCGTCATCTTATAATTGGACTGAAGCTGCTCTTAGTGCTCATTAGCGCATGGAGTCAGGTATATAAAGTGGCGATCCACTATAAAATTTATCAGAGGTCATAACCTTTGTAAAGTGTTCAGGGTTATGCGAGGTGCACCTCCTATGGCTGCTTTTTTTTGGTTATAATATGTATGGAAAAAGGCATATGATTGCCATTGCTTGTTCATTTCATTCGAGTACCATAAGGTACTGAACTTCGCAGCTAAGGGCTCAAAAGGGTCAAGGTCTGGGAAGGTTGCGCCTTCTGGTAGCTCCCATGAAATAAAAGTGATTAGTATTAGAAGCCAGCTAAAATGAAATTCATGCCCCTGATCCTGGGCTTCTCTGCAGTCAATCTTGAGTTGGTTAACCAGGTACTTCGCCCAGTTCATCTGTAGTCCCTCTGCATATTTTCCTGCGAGGTCAACTATGAAGCCTGATACTTGCGTTAGTATGTTCTTACGTACCATATTTCCTGCAATCATTTGACATGCGAGGCATACTGTGCCATTTTCGATAGAGGTTACCTTGTAGCCTCACGCGCCCTTCTCGACATCGCCATAGGTTTCTTTAATCTTCTGTGAAAGAGCGCGTTCCGTGGTCTTTCTAGGGTAGTAATCCTGAGGATCAGGGCCCTGCATACTAAGCCCAATGAGCCTATTGATCAGTGTCAGAACAACAATTATACGACAATTTAACCATAGGTATCCTCCATGGTAACTTGTCAGTAGCAATTTTACACAAGCATTCACCTCCTGGTGTCTGACGAAGTGCGGTATTTTCATAACATTGAACAAAGATTCATCGTCCATTGTTGAGGGACGATCTTTGAATTCTTGCCCTTGGTTCTGGTTAAGTACTTATGTGGAGCAAGCATGTCGTAGACTTTATGGTCCCCCAGGTTGTAGTCACAAAACTTCAACGCAGGGACATTGTCTTGATCTGCACAGTAGGTTCGTATTCCTTTCGGTAGATATGCAGTGACGAGGGTGTATTCAAAGTCTCTAGGGACACTGTCCCTATTGATCGCACCACTCAGAGGGGGTATGTAAGTGGGTAATATGGATGGCACTAACTTGATGTTAATTATGTCATTTTTATGCTTAGTTCTTCTTTTTGCACCATCTTGAGATGTTCCTACTCGAGCAGTCGACGGGGAGGCCTACGCTCCTCTAGTCGATGATGCTTGGATACTAGTGGACGTTCTTCTTTCTGACATGACTCTCTCAGTCATTAAGTCAATCAAAACTTCTTCAACTACTTTCTCAGCAGTGCTGAGCTCGTCTGACATATAAGCTCGAAAAAAATAACCAGGGTCACGATGATCTCAGATACTACACTAGGATGAACAATCTTCTAGCAATGATCACAGTATATAGTCACTAGTTCTGTGGGCTTCGAATTCTCAATTTGGAAAAAGTGTTCTTCAGGTAGGGCACGACGGGTTAAATAAGAAATTCAGCAACGACCTTCTTGCAATGGGTATGGAGCCTCCATTAATTTTGTTCTATCCATTCTAGTGCTGGCCAGTAGTCTAGTAGTGACCCATAAATGTTTTCCGACCCGTTTGGAGCAGAAGTCAAACAGACATATCGACCTCCAATGACTATATTGCTTCACCATGGCGAAGTTCCATAGGTCACTGTCCTAATATTGTGATGAAGCTCGAATTCTGTAATTTTTCTTTCTGCAATGTTCCATCTGGAATCTCCTATAGTTTTTCAATCTTCACCCTCTTCTTACTTAAATTTCTAGCCTTCTTCCCAGTGAGCTTCATCTCAGTGGTTCTTTTCCCATTTTGATTCCTATCCTCCTTAGATATAGTCACTTCGCATTGCTGAGGTTCTTCATTAGGGTTCATGGATAACATCTCTTCTTTATCTATGATAGAGACTTCAATCTTCTGTGAGTCCTCTGACATTCTGGTAACTTCGACATCTATGTTCCTAGTGTGATATAACTTTGATCTGTCTTGTTCTTCAATCAACTGCAGGATCCTTCTAGTCATGAAGTCTTTTAATTCTTGTCTCTATTGGTCTAAAACTTTTTCTTCTTCCTTCTTTCTGGTTTGATCTCTTTCAATCCAAGGATTTCCAAGTAACATAGTAAACGGGGCGCTATCCTCAATAAATTTGATAATCTCAAAATCTTCCTCTATTGAAGTTCCATTAGCATTCATAGATATCTGAGTGAGCCTTCCACATAGGTTTATCAGTTTTCCTCTGAATAACCCTATTCCACTTAGTGAAGGTATCATAACAGTTCTTCCTATAGCTTCCCAAGTTCTTTCTATCATGACATTCACCTGTGTTTCCTCATCCAAAAAATAGTCAATGTCGAAGTCTCCTATCCTTACTTCAATGCATTCTTTTTCTTTAAATATCTCTAATAACTTGACATGTCGATGATCATTCAAGGTGTCTTTCATCTGCAGTGACATCTTTGCTGACTCTTTCTGGGGTTCTTCTATTTCTGGATCTGCCTTAGGTTTTTCTTATTTCAAGTTCATTCTTTCAATCTTAGCAATCATTCTAGGGAAATCTAATACTTCATGGTCCAAAGCCTTACAGTAGAGACAACTCGTTCTTTCACCAGGGCACTCCTTAACTAGATGTCCCGGTCTTATGTAACTATAACATAGGGTTAATCCTCTCTTTCTTTTAAATGATCCCCAACTTCTTCTGTACTATGCACTAGGATCATGGTAGCTAGCCTACAAGAAATTCTTTCTAGGATCCTGCATCCATTTGTTAGTCCAGACAATCTTTTTATGAATAGGTATAACACATCTATCATTATCCTTATCAGATCTATTCATATCAAACTTTATTTCATCTAACAATGCCCTAGTATTCAAGCTAGGACAAAATCTATCAATCATACCTAAATTCATGTTTCAGAAACAAAAATTTCCACTTATCTTACTTCTATAGAGAACAAAGCTTTCAGATCTAAGACTTTTAACTATTCTTACCTTTATCAGAGCACAAAGCTTATAGATCTTACCTATTTCTTGCAGATCTGACCTCTTTTCTTGCAGATCTGACCTTTTTTCTCGCAGATCTGACCTCTTTTCTCGCAGATCTGACTTTTTTTCTTGGCACAAAGCTTCACAGGTCAAGTAGAATGCTGCGCACTAGGGCACAGATCTACGCACAAGGCTTCCTTTGCACAAAGCTTCTTCTTTTCTAGTTCCCAGCAATCACAGTTTCAGTCCTAGCAACAGAATCATTTGTTGGCACACAGGGGTAGACCCAGGGTTCAACACTCAAGAGTGCACCAACAAAACCCTAACTACCAGCCCTTTCGGCAACACCTGCGAAGCAGATGAAGTCTCACCCGAGGTAGAGGCAGGGGTAATTGCAAGACTCAGGGGTCTGCAACCTTAGCTGGGACACAGATCATGGTTCACCCCCACCCTAGGGCTATGTCTACAAAGTCTTCTTCTTTATTATC
The DNA here is from genome assembly GCA_000966675.3 of Picea glauca. NCBI lineage: Eukaryota > Viridiplantae > Streptophyta > Pinopsida > Pinales > Pinaceae > Picea > Picea glauca. Next base: position 953,673 of record JZKD02S2314021.1, read on the forward strand.
TCGGTCAAGTAGTTACAACATAGAGCTCCAACGATCCTTACTTCGCACAGGACAGAAGACCTGCGCAGCTCGCTAGATCCTTCTTCCTTGCGCTAAAAGCACAGAGCCTTCTACAATATATTGCACTTAGCCTCTTACAATATGCACAGAGCATTTACAGTCATTACCAACACTTAGCCTACTTGCAACTCTTTGATCACATAGATCCAACTTATCGCTCCCTTATCCCCCTTATCCCTGTTAATTACTTCATCTATGCATCTATTTATACATACAAAAGTGGGCCTAAGTGTGGGTAAACCCATGGGCTGACATCCCTTTCCCGTTACATTAATCCAAAAACCCAAAAAAGACCCAAAGTGGGACGAGATCCTGCAATCTCTGCTTCACATCATGCTCCATCTTTGATAGGGCATTGAAGTCCCAAAAATGGTCAACTATGACCAAGTATTCCTCAAAACTTGGTCAAGGGCCAACATAATCCTTCACTTCATAATTCATTAGATTATAAAGTATACCATACTCATGAAAAACACATTAACTCTAGATCAACCAAACCCGCAATTAAAAGGAAATCCATGATCAACTCAAATAACTACATTGATGAAATCCAAGATTTCTCAATTTCCTAGTATATATAGAATTGAGGATAGGTCACAAAATAAGATGAGTGAATTAATACCTAATCATGAACAACACCCATCAACCTTTACACCAAATCAATGTCATCAATCATCCTAGAAAAAATGAATATTAATTTATTTGAATTAGCTCAATAGGAAACCAAAATTTCAAAAATAAGAATTATAAAGAGGTCAATGAAATAGACACAACATAATGGAAAACATCTTATTACCATATTCTAATCAAATGTTATAAATTCTTTGAAACAAAAATTATTTTCATTTACAATTACAGGTGTACATGAGGTATAATATTTTACAATCCACACAAGTCCACAAGGTGAGACTCAATTAAATAAAATGTAAATGAACATATTTTATACCGATGGTGCATGCTATGAATTGTCAAAAGGGCCTTTAACCCTCCTTGTATTGAAATTCTTAGAATATGAATATATAATCATGAATTTTTTGAATGTGTAAAACTATGTAATGGGTTTTCAATTCAAACATAGTAATTCTTGAGTGAAGTGTAGGGTAAATTAAGATTAGTATTAATCTATTCAAAATTTATGCATTGTGAATATTTATTTTGATTATATATCTTAAATTGATATTTAAGTGATCTTAGTAACACATATCCATTATAAAAGTTAAAAAAAAATCATAACAACATTTATTTACTACAATGGAACTCATTATTGCTACCTAAATTCCAATAATGTAATTCCCAAACACCAAACATATTTTAAACAAGCATGCATAATGAATCAAATCTAGTTGAGAAAAGTTTAATACATCTCCCCAAAAATGAATTTTGCAACACGTCAAGAAACCATTTTTAAGACTAAGGTCTTTAATACCATCAAAATTTGATAAAAACCATAAAAACCCAATTCAAAATCAATCCCATATCATCCAAATTCAATGAATTCTATATGTCTTCCAATAAATTTAAGCTTGACAATTATCTTGATTAAATAATTCTCACTCAAATACTCTTTGTGGCATCCCTAGCCAGTAATCTTCTTTAAAGCATATGGAAATGGGAGAAAGATCCACTTTGTAAAATACAAGAATAAAATCCATTTTTTTTATATTAAATGGATGAAACATTATTAATTTTATTTTATAAATTTAACTAATTTATATTTAAGTACATTATATTATTTAATTTTATGTAAAATATTGACATATTATTTTTAAAAAACTCTAAAATTTCATCGTTTTACTAAACCAATCTTTTAAAAAATGTTTTACTGAAAATATAAAATATTGTATTTCACTAAATAAACAATATTGAATTTTTGAATATGTGAGATATGAACAAATTTATAATAATTAT
>JZKD02S2314021.1:964284-974536 GCA_000966675.3 Picea glauca
AATAAAATAAAAAAATATTAAAAAATCTATTAAAAACAAATATTAAAATATTAAATATACAACATTAAAAAAATTAATTTAATTAAACTTACTAAATGCAAATTTAAAAATACCTTTTGATTGCCATGCTGAATCATAAAGTCAAACATTTCTCATATTTTAACATTTCCCTTTAGCGTAGTCGATAATTCGGTCCTGCACGTTGCACCCTGCGACAATAATGGTCAAAAAACAGTTAGAAAAAACGAGTTAATCGTATCATTTCATCGTGACCATGTGCATTCTGATAATAGTATCCTATTCTTTCACTATTATCATATTTAAAAAGAAAAATAAATTAAATTAAATTTATTAATTAATTTTTTAAAATTTTAGTTTTACTTTAATTAAAAAATTGGAAAGGAAATAAAAAAATACAAATAATGAAAAATTAAATTGATAAAAAATTACTGAGTTGGTAAATATTCTTCAAATATTTTTTCAAACTTGATGTTAATGTTGTCATCTTCCCATATTATGCTTTTCCACCAATCGTCTCGATAGCCTTTTATTGCGCATAAATTTAACAGCTTTTCCATTCCACTGGGAAATCTTTTCAAAGATGATTTTATTGCGCATAATTTTGGCAACCATTCGAAAAAAGAGAGATCCTTCATGTAAATGCACCTATACAATTGTACCATTTCAAGATGTTCAAACTTGCAATTAGGCAGACTTAACCCTTTGTATCTCTAGAGTCTAAAACTATGTAGCTTCTTCATGTTCAGGATCTATGGTTTCCCTCCTTTAACCTTGAAGAAAATAGAGACACGGAATATTTGTGTGGATTAAATTTATTTCATATCCTTCTCATCTAATTTTGGAAGGAGATATTTAGAGAGATTAAAGATAAATTAGGGGTTTTCCTAAAGATACAGATTATGGCCATGAACTCTTCCAGTAGAGTGGTTGTAAATCTATGTTAAAATGGACCTTGTAAAGGGTGTTCTTGAAAGTATATGTTTATTAGTCGAGGAAAGGGGATTTGTAAAATCCTAGAGTACCAAAATGTCTCAATAAAATTCTCTTATTACAAATCCCATGAGAACTTGCAGATTTCCTTCCATAGGAAAACCCTTGTTCTTACCAATGGGGACATATCTATTGCAAATGTCAATTAAAGTATGGAAAAATCTCATTGAAATATTTCAAAAAGTAGGATAAGGTGGAAAGGAGGATCGAAGACACTAGTAGATCTCAAGCTTTGATCCATTCTATTAATAATCCTTTGATGAACAATGAACATCTAGTTACTCAAAGTAAACTAAATAACCTTATGGAAAATTTAAAAGATGAAGTGATACAATTTGAAGCCTTATGGAAAAGTTAAGAGATGAAGAGATGAAATTTGAAGCCTTACGGAAAAGTTAAGAGATGAAGTGATGAAATTTGAATCCTTAAATGGAAAAATAAAGAGTGTCTCAACTTGTATAGGTACTTGTACTAGAGAATTTCATCCATTTGCAAGTCAGACAAAACCATTAGGTCCTCAAAATTACTTTACAACGCCAAGAGATGAGGATCTCCAAGATAATGTAGAGAAAACACCAATTAGATTATGGATAATTTATTTTATAACATGATTTTTATCCAAAGGGAAATTAAGTGATATGGTTTCACCTCTAGAAGGGGAGATGTGGTTCCAAAATCCAAGCCAAAATAGAGCCTTGAATATTTTAAGAATTTAATTTTTTCTCACGGTATCGTATCAATATTAAGCTTATGAAATTAAAAGACACTTTTTCTAACCATAGAAAATATGAATAGGCCATTGAAAATAGGTTGGATTATTCGCATATAAAGGACCCTCTTCTAATCCCTCTTGAAAAACAAAGATCTCTAGCATTGAAATGGGGCGACTCTAATCACTTCCCCATAATTCTTGAGTTTGAATATAGGGGATCCAATCCACATATCCCCTTTAGATACAACTCATATTGGGACAAGTATGATGAATTTCAATGCATTGTGCAATTAAGTTGGAGATTTTTTAACACTAGCACTAAACATAATTATATGCATCAATATTCAGACAATATTTCCAAGATAAAGGAATTGGTAAGGTTACGATCCAAAAAGAACTTTGATTCATCCAAGTTGGAACTCTCATTCATGGAGCTCCAAATTGAAAAGATACTAAAAGATATTATAGCTCACTTTGGAAATAAGGGAAGCATGGAGGAGTGCGAATGTCTGGAGAAACACCAAAAACATATTATGGCCTTGGAGGAGGTGAAACAATGACAAAATATTAATGTTAGGTGATGTGTAGAAGGGGATTATAATACTGTATTTTTCATAGAAAAATATTTCAAAGGAAATTAATTAGCACTATTTGTAAAATCTACTATCACAATGGGATGAAGACCATATTCATATATTAGATGAAGTTGTTAAGTACTTCAAGTCTATCTACAAGAAATTTAGGAAAGAAAGCATAAGGGACATTATATTAATATGAAGGTGCTTCAATAAGATGATTTTCAAGGAAGACAAATTAGTTTTAATGAAAGAACTATCCAAGGACAAATTTCAGCAAGTCATTGACAAGATGCAATTTGACAATTCAACTAGTCCAAATGGCTAGCCAGTAGGATTCTTCAAATATTTATTTGATATTATAGGTGTCTACCTATTGATTGATGTTGACTAATCTAGTCTATATATCATGATACTTAAGTAATTAAAATCCACTTTCATCAACTGTATCCCTAAGTTTAATGATATTTATTCCTTTGGCATCTTTAAACCGATCTCCTTATGTAACAATTTTTACAAAATTATTTCAAACTTATAGATGAAAGTTAAAAAAAAATGTTGGAAAAACACATCTCTAGGGAAGAATCATGGAAGAATCGGGCTTCCTAAATGGTCATGAATTCATGATGCCATAGGAGGATCCTAGTAAGTCCTTCATACCATGAATTCTAAATGTCTCCAAACTGTATTTCTAAAACTAGGGAATAATCAGGCTTCCTAAATGGTCATTTTAATAGCAGGATTTGTACTTGTGCAAATCCCAACAATGGATCCCCAAATATTGCATAACTATGGAATATATTACAACTGTCACCTTAGTAAGAACTTCCCTCATTTTAGTGATGGAAGAGGTCCACAACAAGGGAGGCTTCCCTGATGACCTCAAGGGATTAAAGTACCAATTATAGTAGCTAAGCCTACTGCCCCTTCTCTTGATCACCAAATAAAAGGTCTAGGTCAAGGAAAGATAATGCGTATAAGGTTCTTTGAGTACCTTCCTGGAGCAAGAACAATTTATAAGAGGTATATGATTATTTCCAAATTCAAACAAGAAATAAATTCCTTTTAAAGACACTAGACATGAAAAGTTGCTATGTTTGTTAGGAATTTGCAACAATGAACAATACTACAACAACAATAAATAAATTATAACATCAACAATCCATGTTGATCATAAATGCAACAACTAAAAAGGAAAACTTAACACAAATCCACTAAATCAATATCCAATTGTTAGATTCACTTTCTGAATATGCCAGGCCACCTTTACAAGAGTGTATGCAACAAATTAAACTTTTATCAGGTGGTTGTAGCAAAATTTATTAACAACAACAAGAAATTTAATGAGTTCACAAGTGTTAGTGTTAGTAAAGTTATTAGAGAACTTAAGAGAGTTGAAAGAGAGTGTTTGTTGATCAATTTCACCACAAGAGAGATATAAAACCAGTTCCTTTAAGGGTTATGGAGTCTTGTAACAACAAGTGTAAGTAAACTTGGAGCTTGATCTAGTTGCATCCAAGAGGTACGGGTCAATATCTAAGGTGCTATCACATTAGGGACTTAGAGTTTGAATCTTTAGGCGAACAATTTCTAGGGTGCAACCACTTTTGGGCCCTAGAAACCTTTTCTCTCTTCTTTTAGCTTCAACTAGGTCAAAATCAAGAGTCTAGGGATAAAATCCTAAAGTGATAGCACTTTATGGCTTTAGGAGTCTAACTCTAGAAAATATTATTCATAAATTTTTGGACAAAATTAACCTTGTCAGAGGAGGAAGTAATGACACTCCTCTCTTAGGGTTTCATAAAGCAATCCATCTAGAATGAAAAAGTAAAATTACCATGAAACATTAATAGAATGAGGATAAATTTGCATAATTTTCACTTACTTCACCAAGATACCATGAGATAAAATTCCAATTGCAGAAATTCCATCCAAAAATCATCAAAGTTCATCCACAACTTGACCTTCCAAACATAGTGCATAATGTAGAAGAGCTAGATATCCCAATAGGGTGAAAATTTCAGAAGTAATGTCTCTCGAGTGATATTTGTGATTATTCAAAAATGAAATTAGGGTTTGTTTATTTATATGAGACAACCCTAATATATTTGTACACATGAATTTGTCAACAACAAAATAGAAGAGGGTCAACCCCTTAATTTGCCTCTACAATATTCCCAAAATGGAAAATACCTAAAATAAAACCCTAAAAGTGTGACATCATGCCCTAGAAGGATTAGGTAATGATCAAGTGTGAGATGTCAAGGATCAAAGAGTGAATAATTGGGCCTCCAAAGGCCATGTGTCATGCCTCTAATGCACAAGAGTGTGAGGCAACATGTCTCCTCACCCCAAACCATGTCCAATAATCTATGAACCATGAAATCCATCAAACCTTAGCCCAAATAGTGACGTCGAGAGACATATGGTGATGTCATAGACCTCCAAAGGCCACATCCAAGTGAAAGAGGAGTGAAATATCATCCCTAGGTTATGCCAAGGTTCCTCTAAGGGAAACGTCCTCCATTGTCTATTAATGATAGCTCCAGGGTGCTCTATGCAACCTGTGGATTTTCAACCCATGTATGTGGAATACTAACCAAATATTCTTGTACCAATCCCATCTGTCCATAATTCGAGGTTCGAAGGATGGGAGAGCCATTTTTTAAGGGACTTCTTTGCATCATACATGCCAAAATCCTATAATAAGGCACAACATCTCGATCACAACCAAAAATGTCCCTCAAAGAACCATGTCGAGATCATTTAAAACCAAGAAGAATATAATAAAAAGTAAATCAATGTTCATAAGACATATTAGTCCTTAAATAATTCAAAGAAAGTTGATTCCTATGATGCAATCCATGTAAAAAATTCACCGTAGTATCCCTTTCAAGTATCTCCCAAGCCCAAAACCTTGTGAGGGTTACTAAGTTTAAGTATGGGAGAGCCTTCATCCAACCCTATTAGGTGTGCCACCTAGATAGGAAATAAATAACCCAAGTAGAGGGATAGGTCTCGAGAGTGACAAGGAAAAGTAAGAACCCATCAAGAGTAAGTGTGAAGATGTTATGGTTTTAAGGATTCGTTTATGGCTTATCATGGTGTCCATCTCTATGAGAACTTTTTTTGAGGGTGCGCTTTCTCTTGAGTTACCCAATATTTGTGTGCCACCATTTTCCAAACCACTTTATTATCCATATTTCCAATCCATACTTTAATTTATAATTTGCAAATTTGAGGGTCCCCCTTTATGGGTTTCCAACCTTTAACATTAATTTTTGGGATGGAGTGAGCACTAAATGAGTAGAGATCAAGTTGTATTGGATTTTGGTGGTCCTTATTTGCTATGTTCACTATATTTTTAGCATCATTTTCTTATTCTTTTATAGTAGCTACAATCTACCTCCTGACCATCAACCCCTTTCTCTTTAGAGTATGGGCCATAGCCAAAGTTTAGGACGTGTGAAAGGCTTGATGATGGAAAGTGTTAAGTATGTTTGGGAGTGGAAAATTACCCTTGGGAGGTCCCCTCTGTATTACCCCCTTTTCCTTGGTGGTGAAAAAAAAATACTAGGGAACATAGGATGACCACCAAGGTGAAACAAGGCAACAAAGGTAATTTCTCAAGAAAGTGATCCAATATCCAAATTCAACCAATGATCCATGTCCACATTCCCACTAAATTAAGCAAAACACCTTTCATGAAAAAAAGGAATAACCATACCTCATGGTGACGTTGGCTTACCATGCCCTGTACCTTGGGTTTCTTGAATGTTACGAGCCTTGGTTGATCTGTGCTAGGAGGAAAATTAGGGGGGTTGTTTGGATGCCATCTATGGACATGTTGATCATCACCATGGTGTAGATCATTTTCTCCATTGTGGGCCTCGAGACACGATCTCCTCTAGTTACCCCTAGGTTGGGGGGGTGACATCTGGATCCAACATAGGGACATGTGCTCATCGTAGAGTGCATAAGAACCTTATCATATCTAGATTTCCAATACTTGAAATCATATGCCCAATTTAATCAACAGAACACTTTAGAAGTATCTATCGGTGAACATGATCCACTAACTGTCAGTGATAATCAAAACCATGTTGATTTTTTTTTCCTTGACTATGAAATGACAAAGAAAAATCAAGTGCAACATGGAATCTCCTAACATGTATTCAAAATGAGAATAAAAAATGTATATATCAAAATGTGCAACTACTATATAATGATGTGCATGATGCAACACATATATAAATGCAATGCAAAGTGAAAATTCCTAACATACCTACTCTAATCTATGTTAGCTGAAATGCTAGGTATAATCATATAACTAGTAAAACCATCCAAGCATCATATGATAATATCTACCCCTATGCTTCATCATAAACCAAAATAAAAATAAGTCAAGAAGAAGAAGGTCATGACTGGGGGCATGCACAATACCATAACTAATCATAAAATTCAAATCATGGAGGTAGGAGGGAGGGATAAAATCAAGCAAGAATGTATCGCCACAACCCTATCCTATCCATCCCATTACAAGGCGAAAAGAATTAGATGAAGGTGAGTCCTCATCCTCAGCTACAAAGTTATCACTCGAAGATCAAGTAGAAGGGATGACAAGGAATCTAAGAAAAAATCTAAGTTTGTCTATGGGAAGAGGCTGGGAAAGATAAGGGATCAAGCCAGGCCCAGAGAAAAATAAATCTCCCAACCTGAGGTTTGTGGCCTCATGTGTGAAACTAAAAAGGCCTACAAAAAATCAAAGGTTGAAAACAAATCTTTTCTATAGGCAAGTGATTACCATGATGAAAACTCCCAACCATATCTATAGCGGAGTAGAAAGGTGAAAGAAGTGGAAGTTGGAAATCTTATCACAAATATCTTTCTCGGGGAAGACCATGTCCTTACCCCCATCAAAATCAGATCACAACAGTGGCTAGAAATTTTTTTCATAGAATAAATCCAATTTCTCAAAAGAATATTTATTGAACCCCTCAATATACAACCATAAATCGTCATGAGAGCACTGTGATAAGTCATCTCTGGCTAGTTGGGAGAAATATGTAGCCATTTTGTCTCCATGTTGCCACACATATGAGTTATTAGCAATCACGTATGCTTTTTCTAAGGGCGAGGATTGAAAATTAACTTCAATGTCATAAATGGGATCATCGCCAAGACAAATCAGATCCCATTTACATCTCCCAATATGTATAAAGTCATCAATATTGTCAATCACATCATCACTTTTATTATAACATGAAGGGACTAGTGTATCCAATGGGTTCCTCTAGCACTTATTCACTTTTCGAATCATAGAATAGTGCATCATTAAAGTCACGGAAAGGAGTATAACCTACCATGTTATTTTATTTATGTGTAGGAGAGAGGATAGCTTGGATGACTTCATTAAATGGAGGAGAAAATACTGGGGCTTTGTCTGTTTATTCTTATATAAGATGATATACAATCTATCCCTTATTACAATGATCAATGTTTCATTTATATAGAACATATGGTGACCATCCATGAAAGTATGTGTCCCTTGGATAATAAATAATTACTTATTTATTATATATATTTATAATAAACTAGCCTCCATAACAAACACAAATTTTCACTTTTTACTTTTCACATTATGAAGACCAACCATAGTTAGAAAATTCAACACTCCCTCTTAACTAGGAAGGTATTGATAATCATCTGCAAGTTGGTTTTTATATGATCACTCCCTCTTAACTAGGAAGGTATTTATCAACATCTGCAACATCAACAACAACTTGCCATGTGATATGGAAGAATTTCTTCCCGATGTTGTCCAAACATCAATACTCCCTCTCAATGAGGGAGAAATTCTTCATCATGATATGCTTGTCTCTGAAGTATACAAGCTTCACCCTAGACTCATGACACCAGTCTATTAGTCTTGTGAGATGTCACTCTCCCACCTGAACCGAGGGGAAAATCTCTCTTCAGTTCTCCCTCTGATCCAATTGACTCTCTCTGAGATCAAGCTCACTGTGGGTCTACATGTGATAGAAAATAACATCTTGAGTCTTTGTTATTTCTTATCAAATCACCATGACTAGGAAAAATACCATATGGGGGGGGACGATGGAGGAGAAGGGGAGAGGGGAAGAGGGAAAAAATAATAGAGGGGTAGAGGGGGGAGAGTGAGGGGGAAAGAGAAACAAACACACACACACACATAGATGTTGTGTTATTAAGAACATTTGTGTGTTCCTATTCTCAATAACACACACACGCTTTAGGAATGTGCATGTGTTTTAGGAATGCATGCCTGCTTTAGGAATTTTTTTTCTCTTTAGTAATGCACATGCTCCTTAGGAACATGAGGATGTTCCTAAAGCACATGCACATTCTTCTCATTTCAATTTTTTTTCCAAGTGGGAGTGACAACTCTAACGTATCTATTTGTTGTGTTGGTTGCCTCATTTTTAGGTTCGAGATGCAAAACCTGGTGGTTTGTTCTGCAAATGCATTAAAAAATCCATTTTTATGAATACGCCTCAATATATCTATTTTTGAAGTTATTTTTCTATAGGATACACAAATCCATTATCAATGACACTACATATACATATAGATTCAACTATGCATATTCCAAATATATACAAATTTTATAATTAATATCATCTACTATGTTTAATATATTTTTTTCTTGACATACATCATAACCCTAAAATGCATACCTCTTTTATTTCCTCTATAACATTTTATCATCATAACCTCTTTTAAAATAAGTTATACATTTCATTAAAAGGCACTGAAATCTACAATTTAAAAAAAAATGTTTGAAAATGATAAGACCCTCGTAGCCTACAATAACACAAGTCATTGTAATTTGAAGGATATAATGAGTGAACCATCATTTAAAGAAAATATAAAATTAATATTAAAATATAGCCCATACTAGAACAATGGGTTGTCTACAATTTTATGATTTTTTAAGGAGATTCCATCTTTAAGGTACTCAACACCTGCAGAAATGAAAACATAATATTATATTTGTTTGAAAATAACATACCACTATTAAAAAAACTCAAATTTCACAAGTTATTCACAAATTCTATAAAGAAAAATTAGTATCTGGAAAACTAATTCAATTTCCTACATTTCATTTTTTTACACCATATTCAATTTCATCGTAAAAGTACCTTGAATAATCCCTCTAAGTTAAAAGATTTTTGTTTTTCCATGTTTACAAATTGCCACTAACGCATCATGAGAGACCATCATTAGCTTGCACCCACCCCAAAGTATTTAGTAAAATGGAACAAAACAACAAACACAATAACAATATGGAACAAAATATGGTACCTTTATTAATTCCAAAAATCACTGTTCACTTGCCTCTTCAAGGGGTCAACCTCCAATAGAGCAGAGCTCAAGTGCAAATGACTTCACAAGACAACCTTTACAATGATTTATACCTCTATATATACCACCTCTATCTTCTTGAGAACATTCTAGAGGAAGAAGTTTCTATAGGATAAACTTTTTAGTAAGTCTTTCTACAATAATTGTGTTCACATTATTACATAGGCCTTATTTACCAATGATGACCTTTATTACATATAAATACATGTTATCTACTTGAGGGGTTAGGGGGGTTAGGACCCTAACATCATATAATTTAGACACATTTTTTATGACAAGTAAGAGTTAATCCTTCACATCATAATTAATTAGATTGTAAAGCATACCATAATCATGAAAAAACGCATTAACTCTAGATGAAACAAACCCAAATTGAAAAGGAAATCCATGATCAACATAAATAACTAGATTGGTGACATCCAAGATTGCCCAATTTCCATGTTTATATAGAATTGGTGATAGGTCGCAAAATAATATGAGTGAATTAATAACTAAACATGAACATTGCTCACCCTTTACACCAAACCCAAGTGTCATCAACCATCTAGAG
>JZKD02S2314021.1:983172-996234 GCA_000966675.3 Picea glauca
ACTTGACCTTCCAAACATAGTGCATAAGGTAGAAAAGTTAGATATCCCAATAGGGTGAAAATTTCAGAAGTAATGTCTCTCAAGTGAGAGTTGTGATGATTCAAAAATGAAATTAAGGTTTTTCTATTTATATGAGACAACCCTAATATATTTGTCCACATGAATTTGTCAACAACAAAATAGAAGAGGGCCAACCCCTTAATTTGCCTCTACAATATTCCCAAAATGGAAAATACCTAAAATAAAACCCTAAAAGTGTGACATCATGCCCTAGGAGGGTTACGTAATGATCAAGTGTGAGACATCAAGGCTCGAAGAGTGAATCATTGGGCCTCCAAAGGCCATGTATCATGCCTCTAATGCACAAGGGTGTGAGGCAATGTGTCTCCTCCCCCTAAACCATGTCCAATAATATATGAACCATGAAATCCATCGAACCTTAGCCCAAATAGTGATATCGAGGGATAGATGGTGATGTCATAGACGTCCAAAGGCTACATCCAAGTGCAAGAGGAGTGAAATATCATTCGTAGGTGATGCCAAGGTGCCTCTAAAGGAAACGTCCTCCATCGTCTATGCACAATAGCTCCAAGGTGCTCTATGTAACCTGCAGCTTTTCAACCCATGTATGTGACATACTGTCCAAATATGCTCGTACCAATCCCATATTTCCATCATTTGAGGTTCAAAGGATGAGAGAGCCATTGTTGAAGGGACTTCTCTGCATCATACATACCAAAATCCTATAATAAGCCACAACATCTCGAGCACAACCAAAAACGTCCCTCAAAGAACCATGTCAGGATCATTTAAAACCAAGAAGAATATAAGACATAGTAAATAAATGTTCACAATACATGTTAGTCCTTAAATAATGCAAATAAAGTTGATTCCTATGATGCAATACATGTAAACAATTCGCCCTAGTATCCCCTTCAAGTATCTCCAAAGCCCAAAACCTTGTGAGGGTTACTAAGTTTAAGTATGGGAGGGCCTTCATCAAACCCTATTAGGTGTGCCACCTAGATAGGAAATAAATAACCCAGTAGAGGGATAGGTATCTAGAGTGACAAGGAAGAGTAAAAATCCATCAAGAGTAAGTGTGAAGATGTTATGGTTTTAAGGATTCCTTCATGGCTTATCATGGTGTCCATCTTTATGAGCACTTTTTTTTAGGGTGTGATTTCTCTTGATTTACCCAATATTTGTGTGCCACCATTTTCCAAACCCCTTTATTAGCCATATTTCCAATCCTTACTTTCATTTATAATTTGCAAATTTGAGGGTGCCCCTTTATGGGTTTCCAACCTTTAACATTACTTTTTGGGATGGGGTGAGCACTAAATGAGTAGAGATCAGGTTGTATTGGATTTTGGTGGTCCTAATTTGCTATGTTCACTATCTTTTTAACATCATTTTCTTATTCTTTTATAGTAGCTACAATCTACCTCTTGACCATCAACCCCTTTCTCATTAGAGTATGGGCCATAGCCAAAGTTTAGGATGTGTGAAAAGATTGATGATGGAATGTGTTAAGTATGTTTGGGAGTGGAAAATTACCCTTGGGAGGACCCCTCTGTATTACCCCCTTTTCCTTGGTGGTGAAAAAAAAAGACTAGAGAACATAGGATGACCACCAAGGTGAAACTAGGAAACAAAGATAATTTCTCAAGAAAGTGATCCATTATCCAAATTCAACCAATGATCCCTGTCCACATGCCCACTAAATTAAGCACAACACCTTTCATGAAAAAAGGGATTAACCATACCTCATGGTGACGTTGACTTACCATGCCTTGTACCTTGGGTTTCTTGAATGTTACGATCCTTGGTTGATCCATGCTAAGAGGAAAATCAGGGGGGTTGTTTGGATGTCATCTATGGACATGTTGATAATCATCGTGGTGTAGATAATTTTCTCCATTATGGGCCTCGAGACACGATCTCCTCTAGTTACCCCTAGGTTGGGGGGGTGGCATCTGGATCCAACATAGGGACATGTGCTCACCATAGAGTGCATAAGAACCTTATCATCTCTAGATTTCTAAGACTTGCAATCATATGCCCAATTTAATCAATAAAATACTTTAGAAGTATATGTCGGTGAACATGATCCACTGACTGTCAGTGATAATCAAAACCATGTTGAATTTTTTTTCCCTTAACTATGAAATGACAAAGAAAAATCAAGTGCAACATGGAATCTTCTAACATGTATTCAAAATGAGAACGAAAAATGTATATATCAAAATGCACAACTACTGTAGGATGATATGCATGATGCAACACATATATAAATGCAATGCAATGCAAAGTGAAAATTCCTAACCTACCTACTCTAATATATGTTAGTTGAAATGCTAGGTATAATCATATAACTAGTAAAACAATCCTAGCATCATATGAGAATATCTACCCCTATGCTTCATCATAAACCAAAATAAAATAAAGTCAACAAGAAGAAGGTCATGAGTGGGGGCATACACAATACCATAACTAATCATAAAATCCAAATCATGGAGGTGAGAGGGAGGGATAAAATCATGCAAGGAAGTATCACCACAGCTCTATCCTATCCATCCCAGGACAAGGCCAAAATAATTAGATGAAGGTGAGTCCTCCTCCTAAGCTACAAAGTTATCACTCGAATATCAAGTAGAAGGGATGACAAGGAATCTAAGAAAAACTCTAATTTTCTCTATGGGAGGAGGGAGGGAAAGATAAGGGATCAACCCAAGCCTAGAGAAAAAAGAAACTCCCAACTTGAGGCTTGTTGACCTCATATGTGAAACTAGAAAGGCCTACAAAAAATCAAAGGTTGAAAACAAATCTGTCCTATAGGCAAGTGATTACCATGATGAAAACTCCCAACCATATCTATAGCAGAATAGAAAGGTGAAAGAATAGGAAGTTGGAAATCTTATCACAAATATCTTACTTGGGGCAAGCCATGTCCTTACCCTCATCAAAATCAGAGCACAATGGTGGATATAAATTTTCTTCATAGAATAAATCCAATTTATCAAAAGGATATGTATTGAACCCCTCAATATACAACCATAAATTGTCATGAGAACATTGTGATAAGTCATCTCTGGCTAGTTGGGACAAATATGTAACCATGTTGTCTCCATGTTGCCACACATATGAGTTATTAGAAATCACATATGGTTGTGTTAATGATCTAGGTGGATATCAGTGGCCACCCACATTTTCCAGCTGGCTCAAAACAACTTTCTGACAATTTTGGTAATTTACTATGTTTAGCAGTTTTTTGGGTCCTGAACTTCCAGAGCCGTTTTGAGGCCCTAAATGATGTTTTTTTGGGTATGTTGTAGCAACAAATTTCATTATGAAATTTTGTTCAAAAGTTGTATTCCTTGGATAGATCTTTCCAACTGGCTATTATACGCCTAAAACAAAGATCGTATGCAAAAGTTACGACCTCGGGAAGTTGATGTACTAACTTACCCAAACGGGTCCCACGTGACTTTTGGCGCTTCATCTCCTAGGGTTAGATTTTTGGATGTCTAGGTGTTTGGCATGCATGTTTATTGTAAAAAGGCCTTCAGATCCTCATTGTACTCATCTTCTTGCGAATGAGCGTAGCCGTTACATCTCTTCTTAGAGATAAGCTGCCACCATTCCAACAAGCTTGTTTTCTGCTGCATTTTATAGTTTCAACTTATTTCCTTATTGTATAGAAAACCAGTTTTACTATATCTTTGTTATTCCATGTTAAACATCTATTAATAATTTGTAGTCATTTTATTCTGCTCATAAAATTTGGATCAATGGTATCAGAGCAGTTTTCTTCTTGTCGTCTTAATGCATGTCCCCAACGAGGTCGGAGTACAAAGAGTTGGGTCTCAAGATTGTTTCTCTTGAGGACAAAATCTCTTGCATGCCCAAGCGACCTCTCATGGCAGGATAAAAGAGAGATGATGGGACAGGATATCCTTTCAAACTGTTGATTGAGGAATCCCTCATGCAATGGAGGAACGAGATGATGGATAGTTTCATGCAAATCCTTTGGCGACTACCAACAGGCGACGCATCTTCTTCGAGCAGAGGCGTTGCCCCCTTCAAGGTACAAATCAACTTCGATATTCCTATATTTGAAGGTTAGATAGAAACAGATGTTGTAGACAAGTGGTTGAATCTACTAGAAGGGTATTTTCTGTCCATAACTTTTCTAATAAAGAAAAGATTACTTTTGCGCTCCTCAAAGCCATTCCCCATGTCAAAGATTGGTGGGAAACTTTCTGTGAGCAAAAGGAAACAAAGGAACCCTCATTATTTACAGTCACGATCATCTGGGAATCCTTCAGGGATGCTATCAAGGAACAATACTACCCTGTCATAAGTTATGACGACTTGTATACCAAATGGACCACACTGCGGCAAGAAAGAGACCAAGCAGTGCCAAATTTCACAAATATCGTCCATACCTTGTGCACCAAGATGGGTATCAAATATTCAGAGTGACATCTGGTGCTTAAGTATCGCGGTTCTCTACATAGATACATCCAGACCGAAATGGAATTTCTGGATAGCTCATCCTTGCGTGCGGCCTATTGATATGTCGTCAAAATCGAGTAGAAGCTCAAACAAAAGATGCGACAATTTGGGCTGGGGAACCCCACACAACAAAAGCCAGTAAAGGGTGGCACCAACCCACATAACAAAGGATAGAGCAAAGATGGACAGTATCAGAACAACCAGTCCAAGCCACAAGCAAAGAAGGACATCAGAAAGACAAAGAAAGATACCAGGAAGTGGTGCAACTTCCATAAGAGCCATTGGCATAACACTGCTGACTGCCGCTCAAAGTAGTCGCTGGTGGCCGAAGTGAAAGCCTCTGAATCGGATGCGGGTTTTGAATCTGAGTCAGAACCAGAAAGGGGAAGATGGATCATTGACCTGGAACTCAGTTCCACCATTACTACCACCAAGCTCCAGCATGGTGAACCAGACGAGCTAGAAGAAGGAGAGCACCTCTTCCATTCATAGATGTGGGTAAAAGGCACCCCGCTACACTTCATCGTTGATAGCGGTATCCAGAAGAACTTCATCTTAGCAGAGGTCGTCAAGCAGTTGGCCCTGCCGAAAACACCGCACCAACAACCCTACACCATTGGTTGGCTCCGCCAGGGAAGTGATCTTCACGTTAGCCAATAGTGTCGACTGTCATACGACATCAAGCTCTTCAAAGATAAGGTATTGTGTGATGTTTATCCTCTTGAAGTTTGTGATGTTCTTTTGGGCCAACCTTATTTATGGAAACATCATGCTGTATATGAGTCTAGGCCTCGTAGTGTTATTATTACTTTGAACAAGAAATTGTACAGGATACCCAAGGCAGTCCCACCTAGTGATATTTCCTTGATCTCTGCTAAGAAATGCAGGAAGCTCATCTCTCAGATGGGGAAGTTTGTCTTCTTTTTTATTTTCTCTCAGAATGAGCGAAAGATCACAGCCACATCCAGGGTCTCTGCGACCGACCTCTCCACATAGTAGAAGAAAGTAGATAAGGTTGTGGAAGAATATTCAGATATCTTCTCCTCACCTACCAGGGTACCTCTGCACTGCTACGTCAAGCACCCCATCAATCTGACCCCCAACGCACTGTTTCCCAATGGGTCAGTCTATCGTCGCTCTTTGTTAGAGAATGAGGAGATCAAGCGACAAATCCAAGAAATGCTCCACAAGCGGCACATCCATACCATCTCATCACCTTGCGGGAGCCCAATCGTGCTGGTACAGAAGAAATATGGAACCTGGGGACTCTGCATTGATTACTGGGCTCTGAATAAAATCACAGTCAGAAATCGGTACCTGATTACCTGAATCGACGACCTCCTTGATCAACTCATGGGGGCCAAATACTTCAGTAAGATTGATCTGAAGTCTGGCTACCACCAGGTCCCGATAGAACAGAGAGATGTATGGAAGGCCACCTTCAAGTCAAAAGAAGGCCTTTTTGAATGGTTGGTCATGTCCTTTGGTTTGACAAATTCTCCAGCCACTTTCATGAGGATTATGGACGATATCCTACGAACATTCACCAATACTTTTGTAGTGGTGTATTTGGATGACATTCTCATTTACAACAAGATTTGGGCCGAACACTTGCAGCATATTCAGCAGGTTCTGCACACCCTGCGGTAGCACAAGCTATACACCAACTTGGAAAAATGTTCCTTCGGCATGGACAAGTTCCATTGCCTAGGCTACATCGTTGATCAACATGGTGTACATGTGGATCCAGCTAAGATCCAAGTTATCCGTGACTGGCCATCCCCAACCACACTCACTGAGATTCAGAGCTTCTTGGGCCTTGCCAATTTCTACCGTAGGTTCGTGTTGGGATTCTCCCATATTTCATGGGACCTCAGCCAAATAACTAGGGGTGGTGGTAAGGAGAAATTTGCGTGGGGTCGGTCCCAACAATAACCATTCGATGATTTGAAGCAATGCTTGTGCTCAGCCCCAGTACTTTCACTACCATACCTGCAACAACCCTTTGAGATCGAGACAGATGCTTCAGACTATGCTGTGGGAATTGTTCTCACTCATCACAGTCACCCCATGGCCTATCATAGTGAGACACTATCAGATGCTGTCCGTAAGTACCCTACTTACGACAAAGAAATTTACTCCATTGTGCAAGCCTGCCGCCAGTGGAGACATTACATTCTTGGGAAGGAGACAGTCATCCACACTGATCATAAGCCACTGCAGTTCATGCAGACACAAGGAAAATTGTAGAATGACCACCATCAAAAGTGGTTCACATACTTGCAACAATTCCACCTCAACATCAAGTATAAAAAAGGAAGCACCAACTGCGTCACCGATTGCCTCAGTAGACCGCCAGTCATGGCACTCACCATGGTGCTAGACTCTTGCGGCCATGAGATCTTTGGATGGCCCCAATTCTATGAGACAGACTCAGACTTTGCCACCACCTACCAAATGTTGGGTGAAAAGGAAATTGTCGATAATTTCCATCTTCAAGATAGGTTGTTGTGTCGTCTGGGCCATATCTGTGTTCCATCAAGCGAGCGAGCGAAGATAATCTGGGAATCCCACTATATTCGGGTGGCAGGACACTTTGGCATCGAAAAGACAGTGTCAATGATACAGAAACATTTCTACTAGCCGAAAATTCAACAGGAGGTCAGCAAGTATATCAGGTCGTGCACTGCATGTGCTATTGCTAAAAAGACCACTAAGAAACAGGGCCTGTACACCCCTCTTCCTACTCCTGAAAGGCCATGGGAATCCATCTCAATGGACTACATGTCGGGCCTTCCGTCCACCAAGTGGGGAAATGACTGTGTTTTTGTGGTTGTTGATCGCTTTTCTAAGATGGTGATTTTGGTTGCCTGCAAGAAGAGCATCACAGCAGAAGCCACTGCCAAGCTCTTCTTTGAATGAGTCTGGGTACATTTTGGAATCCCAGAAACCATTGTCTTAGATTGGGACAGTCGATTTCTCAACACATTTTGGTCGATCCTCTGGTCACTGCTGGACACAAAGCTCACTAAATCTACAGCCTTCCACCCCCAGATAGATGGCCAAACCGAGGTCATAAATTGAATGATCGTGCATATCCTGCGCATGTATAATTACAAGCACCCTCGCACATGGGATGAGAGTCTTCCCTATGTCCAACATAGCTACAATCGTGCCTTGCATAGCTTAATTGGCCACAACCCCTTTCAGGTGGGGTTGGGATTCCAACCATTGGGTCCCATAGATGTTGCACTTCCCCTTGCAATCATCTCGACCAACTCATCTCCTGCTCCAACTAAAGCTGACAAAGCCACCCGGTTCATTGAGCGGATCCATCACATCTGCCAACAGGTTTAGGAGATCCTACAGAAGTCTAATGACAAGTACAAGCAGTGCCATGATCAACATCGGGTGCCACATAAGTTTCAGGTGGGCGACAAAGTTTGGTTGCACTTGCAGAAAGAATGCCTTACAGGACCCCATCGGAAGCTTCAGCCACTTCGTTATGGGTCGTACACCATCACCAAGGCTGTGGGGGATAATTCTTTTGAGCTCAACATTCCTTCTTTCCTTGGCCTCCACCCAGTGTTCAATGTGGCCCTCCTTCAGCCTTATTTCCCACAATTATTGGACACCTTAGATGTAGCAGAACAACTGACACCAAAAGATATCAACCCCAAATGCATACAACAGGCCTCCAGTGATCATATTGTTGACACCCAGATCAAGGCCACTCGACAACAAAGGATCCATCTTTATCGATTCGTTAAAGCAGGGCAACTCCTGCACCAAGGAAAGTGGCTCACCCGGGGCCAAATTCAGTAGAAATTTCCTCATCTGATGGGTGAACTCAACACAATGGAGACCATTTCTTCCTAAGGAGGGAGTATTGATCCAGGTGGATATCGGTGTCCACCCACCTTTTCCAGCTATCTCAAAACAACTTTATGACAATTTTGGTAATTTACTATTTTTAGTAGTTTTTCCGGTCCTAAACTTCCGGAGCCATTTTGAGGCCCTAAACGACGTTTTTTTTGTTATGTTGCAGTAGAGAACTTTCATCATGAAATTTTGTTCAAAATTTGTAGTCCTCGTATAGATATTTCCAACGGGCTATCATACGCCTAAAACGAAGATCGTATGCAAAATTTATGACCCCGGGAAATTGATGTACTAACTTACCCAAACAGGGCCCACATGAATTTTGGTGCTTCATCTCCTAGGCTTAGGTTTATGGATGTCTAGGGGTTTGGAATTCATGTTTGTTGTAAAAAGTCCTTTAGAGCCTCATTTTACTCATCTTCTTGCGAATGAGCGCAACCGTCACATCTCTTCTCAGAGATAAGCCGCCACCATTCCAACAAGCTTGTTTTCTGCTGCATTTTACAGTTTCACATTATTTCCTTATTGAATAGAAAACCAGTTTTATTGTATCTCTGTTATTCTGTGTTAAACGTCTATTAATAATATGTAGTCATTTCATTCTGCTCATAAAATTCGGATCAACTAAGGGTGAGGATTGAAAATGAACTTCAATTTCATAAATGGGTCACCGCCAGAACAAATCAGATCCTATTTACATCTTCGAACATGTATAAACTCATCAATATTGTCAATCACATCATCAATTTTATCATGGGACTAGTGTATCTAATGGGTTCCTCTAGAACTTATTCACTTCTTGAATCATAGAATAATGCATCATCAAAGTCATGGAAAGGAGTATAACCTACCGTGTTATTTTCTTTATGTGAAAGAGAGACGAGAGCTTGGATGAATTCATTAAATGGAGGAGAAAATATTGGGGCTTTGTCTGTTGATTTTTATATAAGATGATATACAATCTATGCCTTATTACAATGATGAGTGTTTCATATATATAGAACATATGGTGACCATCCATGAAAGGACGCGTCCCTTGGATAATAAATAATTACTTATTTATTATATATATTTATACTAAACTAGCCTCCATAACAAACAAAACTTTTCACTTTTTACTTTTCACATTATGAATACCGACCATAGTTACAAAATTCAACACTCCCTCTTAACTAGGAAGGTATTCATAATGATCTGCAAGTTGGTTGTTATATGATCACTCCCTCTTAACTAGGAAGGTACTTATCAACATCTACAACATCAACAACAACATACAATATGATCTGGAAGAATGCCTTCCTGATGTTGTCCAAACATCAATACTCCCTCTCAATGAGGGAGACATTCTTCATCATGCCATGCTTTTATATAAAGTATACAAACTTCACCCTAGACTCATGACACCAGTTTTTTAGTCTTGGGAGATGTCCCTCTCCTACCTAAACCAAGGGGAAAATCCCTCTTCAGTTCTCCCTTTGAGCCAATTGACTATGAGATCAAGCTCACTCTGGTTCTACATGTGATAGAAAATAACATTTTGAGTCTTTTTTATTCCTTATCAAATCACCATGACTAGGAAAAATACCATACCAGGTTCATTCACCATAGGTACACTCTTTTGAGTGAATGTTAGCCTGATGCTAACTGACACGTGGAAAGCACTTCAAGCACCTCGAGTCCATATTATTTCTTTTCATGATCAAGGAAGGAATACGCCTGGGCCCATTTACCACAAGTACACCTTTGTGATAAATGTATCCTATCTCCCTTGGTATGCAACTCAATCTAGGATAAGGTCCACCTGATCCTTACTCTAGACATTCACCACAAGTACACCCCTATGGGTGAATGTCTTCCTGATGTTTCCACACACTGGAGGAACACTTAGCACATTGAGTCTTTTGTTCTTTGAATACTATGCTTGGGCCATTCACCACTGGTCAAATCACCATGACCAATCCTGTGAGAATTTCTTCCCGATGCCAAAACATCAACATCATCAACTGTCACAACCTGGTCAGTATCCTGACACATGGTACATCATATAGAATCAAATATCTGAGCCACACTCTATCTGAGTAATTTGGGCATGATGTTGTAGGGATCAAGTGTTGTACACTCAAATGAGTTTCCCTGGGATACAAGGACTATTCTTCTGAATCTCGTCATTAACTATGACACAAGAAGAATGTTTGTCTTGTATCTCCCCACTCTGGTCACTACTATGAACTCAAGGAGAAGGATCACTCTTCCCACTCTGGTCACTACTGTGAAATGAAGAAAAGTGTTTGCCCTGTACCATTCTCCCCACTTTGGTCACTACTGTGAACTCAGGGAGAAGGACCATTCTTCCCACTCTGGTCACTACCTATGAAATCAAGAAGAATGTATGCCTTGGACTACTCTCTCCACCTTTGTCACTACCTATTAACCCAGAGAAAATGTTCATCCATTGTACAAACCTAGACCATTCTCTCCACTCTAGTCACTACCTATGAACTCAAAGAGAATGTACGTCCATCAACACCCTCTCAGTGAGAGGATCAATCTTCCATGAGTCCTAGCTTGCCCCCGAAGTATAGAAAATTCACTTTCGACAAGGGCTTCATCAAAATATCTTATATCTTCTCATTGGTTGAGATGTATAGGAGATTCACATCTCCCTTCTCAACTTTATCACAGATGTAGTAGTACATGGTCTCAATGTGCTTTGACTTGTCATGGAACACAGGGTTCTCTGAAAATATTTAGACATCATTTATTATCACATAATATCACAGTCGATTCCAACACATGATCAGATAGTCCAAAAACCATCTTACAGAGCCATACTGCTTCCGTAAATGCATCACAAGCTGCAATATACTCTTTCTCTACAGTACTGAGTGTGACATACTTCTGCTTCTTGCTAGTCCAAGATATCATAGCAGAGCCCAAAATGAAGCATACTCCTAAAGTACTATTTTTGTCATCTGCACTCCCTTCCCAATTAGAATATGTATATCCTTGCAGCTATACATCATTGTTTGAGACATATCTCAAACCATAGTTTAACGTGCCATGCAAATATCTCAATATGTGCTTTGCATCAATCTAATGATCATGTCTTGGTTCCACCTGGAACTTTCACAGAAAAGAAAATGTCCGGCCTGGTATTAACAAAATACATTAGTGAGCCAATAAATTGTCGATATATGGAGGGGTCTACTAGATCATAATCAGAGTCTCTCAACTTTTTCAGGTTTGGCAACATGGGAGATGTCATGGACTTGCAGTCCATCATCCCAAATCTCTCAAGGATCGTGATAACATACTCCCTTGACCAAGGAAGATCTCACTTGGATTTTTCCATAATTATAATCCCAAATAGTAATGCATTAAACCAATATCCTTCATTTCAAACTCTAAGGTCAACTCCCTCTTTCTAAGAGAACCCTCTTTCCATGAACCTTTCTTTATGTTTTTCAATGTTGTCATATGTTTCATGCTTGATCTTGTATATCCACTTGGAAGTCACCATTACATTTCCCTCAATTCTACTAGCACTGTATACTCCATTGGTGGCTATCACTCTTGGAAATAACTAATGTTCTCTCAATACCATAATCATGCCTCCTCATTGACCTCTCTTGACAATATTTCAGCTTTCCAAAGCACACAACATCATGGTAACCACCACATCAACACATTGACACAAACTTCATGTGATCTCAACTACATAGGGTTTGTCACTATTTCCTATGTCCATCTCGATCACTCCTCACCAAATACTCATTTTCATATATAACACCATTAACACCCATGCCATGGATTGGTACTTACGCTTAAATTCAAATAGTTGTGTAGTAATTTCCTCCATTGGTATCCATATGGAAATATTCATCACCCACAAGCATTTCAATGAATCTCAAAAATATACCAATGAGATCAAGAATCTATCGGCCTCATAAGAGAATATCTTTCACGCAATGTTTGCTATATCAACATTTCCACATAGGTGCTTCCATGAAAACTTTACACAACAAATAGAACCACCAAGCAATCCAAGGACATAATTCACATTCTGTCGATGCAATGACAAACATGTACTTATACAACTATATATTGTGACCCTGCACATGATGCATCTTCTACTATGACCAACACACATCCACCATATACTCAATGTCATATGGCTAACCATATTGATTTTCTAGTGCTAAATTAGACAAGCACAATTTTCCGCAAGTGGTAATTACTTCCAATGATATAAGATATTACTTTAGTAAACTCTAGAACATCACTAAGTAATTACACTAAAAAAATTCAACTACTTAGAAACTTTGGTCTCTTCCTTAGATCACTTCCCACATGTGAGAGAGAAAAAAATATGTGTGTTTATTGTTGTGTCTTTCAAGTGTCTTTTTATAGTAATATTAGATTGATCCAAAGAGACACGTCTCTTTGAAAATTAAATTAAATTTTCTTTCTTATAAATAGTTGGAGAATACCTCTCATAACTACCCAAATATTAACATTAATTTGGTTATAATCCATAGTATTTGACTTTGTTAAATTGTTCCTCCATAATTTATGCAATGTTGATTTTTATATAAGATGATATACAATTGATGCCTTATGAAAATGATGAGTGTTTCATATATATAGAAAATATGGTGA
>JZKD02S2314021.1:1029911-1059374 GCA_000966675.3 Picea glauca
TAAAATCCAAATCATGGAGGTGGGAGGGAGGGATAAAATCATGCAAGGAAGTATCACCACAACCCTATCCTATCCATCCCAAGACAAGGCCAAAATAATTAGATGAAGGTGAGTCCTCCTCCTATTCTACAAAGTTATCACTCGAATATCAAGTAGAAGGGATGACGATGAATCTAAGAAAAACTCTAATTTTGTCTATTGGAGGAGGGAGGGAAAGATAAGGGATCAACCCAAGCCCAGAGAAAAAAAAAACTCCCAACTTGAGGCTTGTTGGCCTCGTATGTGAAACTAGAAAGGCCTACAAAAAATTAGAGGTTGAAAACAAATCTGTCCTATAGGCAAGTGATTACCATGATGAAAACTCCGAACCATATCTATAGTGGAATAGAAAGGTGAAAGAAGAGGAAGTTGGAAATCTTATCACAAATATCTTACTTGGGGCAGACCATGTCCTTACCCTCATCAAAATCAGAGCACAATGGTGGATATAAATTTTTTTCCTAGAATAAATCCAAGTTATCAAAAGGATATGTATTGAACCCCTCAATATACAACCATAAATTGTCATGAGAACATTGTGATAAGTCATCTTTGGCTGGTTGGGACAAATATGTAACCATGTTGTCTCCATGTTGCCACACATATGAGTTATTAGAAATCACATATGGTTGTGTTAATGATCCAGGTGGATATCAGTGGCCACCCACATGTTCCAGCCAGCTCAAAACAACTTTCTGACAATTTTGGTAATTTACTATTTTTAGCAGTTTTTCGGGTCCTGAACTTCTAGAGTCGTTTTGAGGCCCTAAAAGACGTTTTTTTGGGTATGTTGCAGTAACAAATTTCATTATGAAATTTTGTTCAAAATTTGTATTCCTCGGATAGATCTTTCCAACGGGCTATCATATGCATAAAACAAAGATCGTATGCAAAAGTTACAACCCCGGGAAGTTGATGTACTAACTTACCCAAATGGGGCCCACATGACTTTTGGCGCTTCATCTCATAGGGTTAGATTTTTGGATGTCTAGGGGTTTGGCATTCATGTTTATTGTAAAAATTCCTTCAGAGCCTCATTGTACTCATCTTCTTGCGAATGAGCGCAGTCGTCACATCTCTTCTCAGAGATAAGCCGCCACCATTCTAGCAAGCTTGTTTTTTGCTGCATTTTATAGTTTCAACTTATTTCCTTATTGTATAGAAAACCAGTTTTACTGTATCTTTGTTATTATGTGTTAAAAATCTGTTAATAATCTGTATTCATTTTTTTCTTCTCATAAAATTCAGATCAATGGTATCATAGCGGTTTGCTCCTTGTCATCTTAATGCATGTCCCCAACGAGGTCGGAGTACAAAGAGTTGGGTCTCAAGCTTGTTTCTCTTGAGGAAAAAATCTCTTGCACGTCCAAGAGACCTCTCATGGCAGGATAAAAGAAAGATGGCAGGATAGGAGATCCTTTCAAACTGTTTATTGAGGAAGCCCTCACGCAATGGAGGAATGAGATGATAGATAGTTTCGTGCAAATCCTTCGGTGACTACCAACAGGCAATGCATCTTCTTTGAGTAGAGGCGCCACCCCCTTCAAGGTACAAATCAACTTCGATATTCCTATATTTGAAGGTTAGATAGATGCAGATGTTGTAGACAAGTGGTTGAATCTACTAGAAGGGTATTTTTATGTCCATAACTTTTCTAATAAAGAAAATATTACTTTTGCGCTCCTCAAAGCCATTCCCCATGTTAAAGATTGGTGGGAAACTTTCTGTGGGAAAAAGGAAACAAAAGAACCCTCATTATTTACAGTCATGGCCATCTGGGAATCCTTCAGGGATGTTATCAAGGAACAATACTACCTTTTTCAGAAGTTATGACAACTTGTATACCAAATGGACCACACTGCGGCAAGAAAGAGACCAAGCAGTGCCAGATTTCAAAAATATCTTCCATACCTTGTGCACCAAGATGGGTATCAAATATCCAGAGAAACATATGGTGCTTAAGTATCATGGTTCTCTACATAGATACATCTAGACCGAAATGGAATTTTTGGACATCTCATCCTTGGGTGCAGCCTACCGATATGCCGTCAAAATCGAGCAAAATCTCAAACAAAAGATGCGACAATTTGGGCCGGGGAACCCTTCACAACAAAAGCCAGTAAAGGGTGGCACCAACCCATAGAACAAAGGACCGAGAAAAGATGGATAGTATCAGGACAACCAGTCCAAGCCACAAGCAAAGAAGGACACCGGAAAGACAAAGAAAGATACCAGGAAGTGGTGCGACTTCCATAAGAGCCCTTGGCATAAAACTGCTAACTGCCACTCAAAGCAGTCGCTGGTGGCCGAAGTGAAAGCCTCTGAATCATATGGGGGTTTTGACTCCAAGTCAGAACCAGAAAGGGGAAGACGGATCATTGAAATGGAACCCAGTTCCACCGTTACTACCACCAAGCTCCAGCATGGTGAACCAGACGAGCTAGAAGAAAGAGAGCACCTCTTCCATTCATAGATGTGGGTAAAAGGCACCCCGTTGCACTTCATTGTTGATAGTGGTAGCCAGAAGAACCTCATATCATCAGAGGTCATCAAGTGGTTGGCCCTATTGACAACACCGCACCCACAACCCTACACCATTAGCTGGCTACGCCAGGGAAGTGATCTTCACGTCAGCCAATAGTGTCGACTGTCATACGACATCAAGTCCTTCAAAGATGAGGTATTGTGTGATGTTTCTCCTCTCAAAGTTTGTGATTTTCTTTTGGGCCAACCTTATTTATGGAAACATCATGTTGTATATGAGTCTAGGCCTTGTAGTGTTATTATTACTTTGAACAGGAAATTGTACAGGATACCTGAGGCAGTCCCACCTAGTGATATTTCCTTGATCTCTACTAAGAAATGCAGGAAGCTCATCTCTCAGATGGGGAAGTTTGTCTTCTTTGTGATTTTCTCTCAGAATGAACGAAAGATCACAGCCACATCCATGGTCTCTGCGGCCGACCTCTCCACACAACAGAAGCAAGTAGATAAGGTCGTGGAAGAATATTTAGATATCTTCTCCTCACCTACCAGGGTACCTCTACACTGCTAGGTCAAGCACCCCATAAATATGACCCCCAACGCATCGTTTCCCAATGGGTCAGCCTATCGCTTCTCTTTGTTAGAGAATGAGGAGATCAAGCGACAGATCCAAGAACTACTCCACAAGGGGCACATCCATACCATCTCATCACCTTGCGGGATCCCAATTGTACTGGTACAGAAGAAAGATGGAACCTGGAAACTCTGCATTGATCACCAAGCTTTGAGTAAAATCACAGTCAGAAATTGGTACCCAATTCCTCGAATCGACGACCTCCTTGATCAAGTCACGGGGGAAAATACTTCAGTAATATTGATCTAAAGTCTGGCTACCACCAGGTCCTGATAGAACAAAAAGATGTATGGAAGGCCACCTTCAAGTCAAAAGAAGGCCTTTTTGAATGGTTGGTCATGCCCTTTGGTTTGACAAATGCTCCAGCCACTTTCATGAGGATGATGGACGATATCCTGTGAACATTCACCAATACTTTTGTAGTTGTGTATCTAGATGACATTCTCATTTACAACAAGACTTGGGCCGAAAACTTGCAACATATTCAGCAGGTTCTGCACACCCTGCGGCAACACAAGCTATACACCAACTTGGAAAAATGTTCCTTTGGCATGGATAGGGTCCATTGCCTAGGTTACATCGTTGATCAACATGGCGTACATGTGGATCTAGCTAAGATCCAAGTCATCCGTGACTGGCCATCCCCAACGACACTCACTGAGATTCAGAGCTTCTTGGGCCTTGCCAATTTCTACTGCAGGTTCATGTTGGGATTCTCCCATATTTCATGGGACCTCAGCCAAATAACCAGGGGTGGTGGTAAGGTAAAATTTGTGTGGGGTCGGTCCCAACAACAAGCATTCGATGATTTGAAGCAACGCTTGTGCTCAGCCCCAATACTTTCACTACCAGACTTGCAACAACCCTTTGAGATAGAGACAGATGCTTTAGACTATGTTGTGGACATTGTTCTCACTCAGCACAGCCACCCCATGGCCTATCATAGTGAGACACTATCAGATGTTGTCCGTAAGTACCCTACTTACAACCAAGAAATGTACTCCATTGTGCAAGCCTGCCGCCAGTGGAGACATTACATTCTTGGGAAGGAGACATTCATCCACACTGATCATAAGCCACTGCAATTCATGCAGACACAAGGAAAATTGCATAATGACCGCCATCAAAAGTGATCCACATACTTGCAGCAATTCCACCTCAACATCAAGTATAAAACAGGAAGCACCAACTGTGTCGTTGATTGCTTCAGTAGACCGCCAGTCATGGCACTCACCACGGTGCTAGACTCTTGCGGCCATGAGATCTCTGGATGGCCCCAACTCTATGAGATAGACCTGGACTTCGCCACCACCTACCAAATGTTGGGTGCAAAGGCAGTTGTCGATAATTTCCATCTTCAATATGGGTTGTTGTGTCGTCTGGGCCATATCTGTGTTCCATCAAGCGAGCGAGCGAAGATGATCTGGGAAGTGCACTATAGTCGGGTGGTAGGACAATTTGACATCGAAAAGACAGTGGCAATGATACAGAAACATTTCTACTAGCCGAAACTTCAACAAGAGGTCAGCAAGTATATCAGGTTGTGCACTACATGTGCTATTGCTAAACTGACCACTAAGAAATAGGGCCTGTACACCCCTCTTCCTACTCTTGAAAGGCCATGGGAATCCATCTCAATGGACTACATGTCGGGCCTTCCGACCACCAAGTGGGGATATGACTGTGTTTTTGTGGTTGTTGATTTCTTTTATAAGATGGTGATTTTGGTTGCCTGCAAGAAGAGCAACACAGCAGAAGCCACTGCCAAGCTCTTCTTTGAACGAGTCTGGGTACATTTTGGAATCCCAGAAACCATTGTCTTATATTAGGATAGTCGATTGCTCAGCACATTTTGGTTGAGCCTTTGGTCACTGTTGGACAAAAATCTCACTAAGTCTATGGCCTTCCTCCCCCAGACAAATGGCCAAACCGAGGTCGTAAATTGAATGATCGTGCATATCCTGCGCATGTATAATTACAAGCACCCTCGCACATACGATGAGAGTCTTCCCTATGTCCAACATNTACAAAGTTATCACTCGAATATCAAGTAGAAGGGATGACAAGAAATCTAAGAAAAACTCTAATTTTGTCTATGGGAGGAGGGAGGGAAAGATGAGGGATCAACCCAAGCCCAGAGAAAAAAAAAACTCCCAACTTGAGGCTTGTTGACCTTGTATGTGAAACTAGAAAGGCCTACAAAAAATCAAAGGTTGAAAACAAATCTTTCCTATAGGCAAGTGATTACCATGATGAAAACTCCCAACCATATCTATAGCGGAATAGAAAGGTGAAAGAAGAGGAAGTTGGAAATCTTATCACAAATATCTTACTTGGGGCAGACCATGTCCTTACCCTCATCAAAATCAGAGCACAATGGTGGATATAAATTTTTTTCCTAGAATAAATCCAAGTTATCAAAAGGATATGTATTGAACCCCTCAATATACAACCATAAATTGTCATGAGAACATTGTGATAAGTCATCTTTGGCTGGTTGGGACAAATATGTAACCATGTTGTCTCCATGTTGCCACACATATGAGTTATTAGAAATCACATATGGTTGTGTTAATGATCCAGGTGGATATTAGTGGCCACCCACATTTTCCAGCCAGCTCAAAACAACTTTTTAACAATTTTGGTAATTTACTATTTTTAGCAGTTTTTTAGGTCCTGAACTTCTAGAGCCATTTTGAGGCCCTAAATGGCGTTTTTTGGGTATGTTGCAGTAACAAATTTCATTATGAAATTTTGTTCAAAAGTTGTAGTCCTCGGATAGATCTTTCCAATGGGCTATCATATGCATAAAATGAAGATCGTATGCAAAAGTTACGACCCCAGGAAGTTTATGTACTAACTTACCCAAATGGGGCCCACATGACTTTTGGCGCTTCATCTCATAGGGTTAGATTTTTGGATGTCTAGGGGTTTGGCATTCATGTTTATTGTTAAAAGTCCTTCAGAGCCTCATTGTACTCATCTTCTTGCTAATGAGCGTAGTCGTCACATCTCTTCTCAGAGATAAGCCGCCACCATTCTAGCAAGCTTGTTTTCTGCTGCATTTTATAGTTTCAACTTATTTCCTTATTGTATAGAAAACCAATTTTACTGTATCTTTGTTATTTTGTGTTAAACATCTGTTAATAATCTATAGTCATTTCGTTATGCTCATAAAATTTAGATCAATGGTATTAGAGCGCTTTGCTCCTTGTCATCTTAATGCATGTCCCCAACGAGGTCGGAGTACAAAGAGTTGGGTCTCGAGCTTGTTTCTCTTGAGGACAAAATCTCTTGTACGCCCAAGCGACCTCTCATGGCAGGATAAAAGAAAGATGACGAGACAGGAGATCCTTTCAAATTGTTGATTGAGGAAGCCCTCATGCAACGGAGGAACGAGATGATAGATAGTTTCGCGCAAATCCTTTGGCGACTACCAACAGGGGATGCATCTTCTTCGAGAGGAGGCGCCTCCCCCTTCAAGGTACAAATAAACTTCGATATTCCTATATTTGAAGGTTATATAGATGCAGATGTTGTAGACAAGTGGTTGAATCTACTAGAAGGGTATTTTTATTTCCATAACTTTTATAATAAAGAAAAGATTACTTCCGCGCTCCTCAAAGCCATTCCCCATGTTAAAGATTGGTGGGAAACTTTCTGTGAGAAAAAGGAAACAAAGGAACCCTCATTATTTATAGTCATAGCCATCTAGGAATCCTTCAGGGATGCTATCAAGGAACAATACTGCCTTGTCAGAAGCTATGATGACTTGTATACCAAATGGACCACACTGTAGCAAGAAAGAGACCAAGCAATGCCAGATTTCACAAATATCTTCCATACCTTGCGCACCAAGATGGGTATCAAATATTCAGAGCAACATCTGGTGCTTAAGTATCACGGTTCTCTGCATAGATACATCTAGAACGAAAGGGAATTTCTGGACATCTCATCCTTGGGTGCGGCCTACTGATATGCCATCAAAATCGAGTAGAATCTCAAACAAAAGATGCAACAATTTGGGCCGGGGAACCCCTCACAACAAAAGACAGTAAAGGGTGGCACCAACCCATAGAAAAAAGGACAGAGCAAAGATGGACAGTATCAGGACAACCAGTCCAAGCCATACGCAAAGAAGGACACCAGAAAGACAAAGAAAGATACCAGGAAGTGGTGCAACTTCCATAAGAGCCCTTGGCATAACACTATTCACCGCCGCTCAAAGCAGTGACTGGTGGCCGAAGTGAAAGCCTCTGAATCATATGTGGGTTCTAACTCTGAGTTAGAACCAGAAAGGGGATGATGGATCATTGACGTGGAACCCAGTTCCACCGTTACTACCACCAAGCTCCAGCATGGTGAACCAGACAAGCTAGAAGAAGGAGAGCACCTCTTCCATTCATAGATGTGGGTAAAAGGCACCCCGCTGCACTTCATCATTGATAGTGGTAGCCAGAAGAACCTCATCTCAGCAGAGGTCATCAAGCGGTTGGCCCTGCCGAAAACACCGCACCCACAACCCTACACCATTAGCTGGCTCCGCCAGGGAAGTGATATTCATGTTAGCCAATAGTGTCGACTATCATATGACATCAAGCCCTTCAAAGACGAGGTATTGTGTGATGTTTCTCCTCTCAAAGTTTGTAATGTTATTTTGGGCCAACCTTATTTATGGAAACATCATGCTGTATATGAGTCTAGGCCTTGTAGTGTTATTATTACTTTGAATAGGAAATTGTACAGGATACCTGAGGCAGTCCCACCTAGTGATATTTCCTTGATCTCTGCTAAGAAATGTAGGAAGCTCATCTCTCAGACAGGGAAGTTTGTCTTCTTTGTGATTTTCTCTCAGAATGAGTGAAAGATCATAGCCACATCTAAGGTCTCTGTGGCCAACCTCTCCACACAACAGAAGCAAGTAGATAAGGTCGTGGAAGAATATTCAGATATCTTCTCCTCACCTACCAGGGTATGTCTGCACTACTAGGTCAAGCACCCCATAAATATGACCCCCAGTGCACCATTTCCCAATGGGTCAGTCTATCACCTCTCTTTGTTAGAGAATGAGGAGATCAAGTGACAGATCCAAGAACTACTCCACAAGGGGCACATCCATACCATGTCATCACCTTGCGAGATCCTAATCGTGCTGGTACAAAAGAAAGATGGAACCTGGCAACTCTGCATTGATTACCAGGCTCTGAATAAAATCACAGTCAGAAATCGGTACCTGGTTCCTTGAATCGACAACCTCCTTGATCAAGTCACAGGGGCCAAATACTTCAGTAAGATTGATCTGAATTCTGGCTACCACCAGGTCCTGATAGAACAGACAGAGGTATGGAAGGCCACCTTCAAGTCAAAAGAAGGCCTTTCTGAATGGTTGGTCATGCCCTTTGGTTTGACAAATGCTCCAGCCTCTTTCATGAGGATGATGGACGATATCCTGTGAACATTCACCAATACTTTTGTAGTGGTGTATCTGGATGACATTCTCATTTACAACAAGACTTGGGCCGAACACTTGCAGCATATTCAGCAGGTTCTGCACACCCTGCGACAACACAAGCTATACACCAACTTGGAAAAATGTTCCTTCGACATGGACAGGGTCCATTGCCTAGGTTACATCGTTGATTAAAATGGCGTACATGTGGATCCAGCTAAGATCCAAGTCATCCGTGACTGACCATCCCCAACGACACTCACTGAGATTCGGAGCTTCTTGGGCCTTACCAATTTCTACCATAGGTTCGTGTTGGGATTATCCCATATTTCATGGGACCTCAGCCAAATAACCAGGGGTGGTGGTAAGGCGAAATTTGCGTGGGGTCGGTCCCAACAAAAATCATTTTATGACTTGAAGAAACGCTTGTGCTCAACCTCAGTACTTTCACTACCAGACCTGCAGCAACCCTTTGAGATCGACACAGATGCTTCAGACTATGTTGTGGGCGCTGTTCTCACTTAGAATGGCCACCCCATGGACTATCATAGTGAGACACTATCAGATGTTGTCTATAAGTACCCTACTTACGACCAATAAATGTACTCCATTGTGAAAGCCTGTCGCCAGTGGAGACATTACATTCTTGGGAAGGAGACAATCATCCACACTGATCATAAGCCACTGCAGTTCATGCAGACACAAGGAAAATTGCAGAATGACCGCCATCAAAAGTGGTACACATACTTGCAGCAATTCCACCTCCACATCAATTATAAAACAGGAAGCACCAACCACGTCGTTTATTGCCTCAGTAGACCACCAGTCATGGCACTCACCATAGTGCTAGACTCTTGCGGCCATGAGATCTATGGATGGCCCCAACTCTATGAGACAGACCCAGACTTCGCCACCACCTACCAAATGTTGGGTGCAAAGGCAGTTGTCGATAATTTCCAACTTCAGGATGGGTTGTTGTGTCGTCTGGGCCATATCTGTGTTCCATCAAGCAAGCGAGCGAAGATGATCTGGGAAGCCCACTGCAGTCGGGTGGTAGGACACTTTGGCATCGAAAAGACAGTGGCAATGATACATAAACATTTATACTGGCTGAAACTTCGACAAGAGGTCAGCAAGTATATCAGGTCGTGCACTACATGTGCTATTGCTAAACTGACCACTAAGAAACATGCCCTATACACCCCTCTTCCTACTCCTAAAAGGCCATGGGAATCCATCTCAATGGACTACATGTCGGGCCTTCTGACCACCAAGTGGGGAAATGACTGTGTTTTTGTGGTTATTGATCGCTTTTATAAGATGGCGATTCTGGTTTCCTATAAGAAGAGAATCATAGTAGAAGCCACTGCCAATCTCTTCTTTGAACGAGTCTAGGTACATTTTGGAATCCCAGAAACCATTTTCTTAGATTGGGACATTCGATTTCTCAACACATTTTGGTCGATCCTTTGGTCACTGTTGGACACAAAGCTCACTAAATCTACGGCCTTCCACCCCAAGACAGATGGCCAAACCGAGGTTGTAAATTGAATGATCGTGCATATCCTGCGCATGTATAATTACAAGCACCCTCACACATGGAATGAGAGTCTTCCCTATGTCCAACATAGCTACAACCATGCCCTGCATAGCTTAACCAACCACAACCCCTTTCAGGTGGGGTTGGGATTCCAACCATTGGGTCCCATAGATTTTGCACTTCCCCTTGCAGTCATCTCGACCGACTCATCTCCTGCTCCAACTAAAGTTGACAAAGCCACCTGGTTCATTGAGTGGATCTAGCACATCCACCAACAGGTTCAGGAGATCCTACATAAGTCCAATGACAAGTACAAGCAGTGCCATGATCAACATCGGGTGCCACATAAGTTTCAAATGGGCGATAAAGTTTGGTTGCACTTGCAGAAAGAACGCCTTATAGGACCCCGTCGGAATCTTTGACCACTCTGTTATGGGTCGTACACCATCACCAAGGCTACGGGGGATAATTCTTTTGAGCTCAACATTCCTTCTTTCCTTGGCCTCCACCCAGTGTTCAATGTGGCTCTCCTTCGGCCTTATTTCCCACCATTATTGGACACCTCAAATGTAGCAGAACAACTGACACCAAAAGATATCAAACCCGGATGCATACAATAGGCTAGTGATCATATTGTTGACACCCAGATCAAGGCCACTTGATAACAAAAGATCCAACTTTATCGAGTCGTCAAAGCAGGGCAACTCCTGCACCAAGGAAAGTGGCTCACCCGAGGCCAAATTCAGTAGAAATTTCCTCATCTGATGGGGGAACTCAACGCAATGGAGACCATTGCTTCTTAAGGAGGGAGTATTGATCCATGTGGATATTGGTGGCCACCCACCTTTTCCAACTGGCTCAAAACAACTTTCTAACAATTTTGGTAATTTACTATTTTTAGCAATTTTTTGGGTCCTGAACTTTCGGAACCGTTTTGAGGCCCTAAACGACATTTTTTTTTGTTATGTTGTAGTAGAGAACTTTCATCATGACATTTTGTTCAAAATTTGTAGTCCTCATATAGATATTTCCAACGGGCTATCATACGCCTAAAACAAAGATTGTATGCAAAAGTTATGACCCCGGGAAGTTGATGTACTAACTTACCCAAACATGACCCACATGAATTTTGGTGCTTCATCTCCTAAAGTTAGGTTTTTGGATGTCTAGGGGTTTGGCATTCATGTTTATTGTAAAAAGTCCTTTAGAGCCTCATTTTACTCATCTTCTTGCGAATGAGCGCAGCCGTCACATCTCTTCTTAGAGATAAGCCGCCACCATTCCAGCAAGCTTGTTTTTCGCTGCATTTTACAGTTTTAGCTTATTTCCTTATTTAATAGAAAACCAATTTTATTGTATCTCTGTTATTCTGTGTTAAACATCTGTTAATAATCTGTAGTCATTTCGTTCTGCTCATAAAATTCGGATCAACTAAGGCCGAGGATTGAAAATGAACTTCAATTTCATAAATGGGATCACCGCCAGGACAAATAAGATCCCATTTACATCTCCGAACATGTATAAACTCATCAATATTATCAATCACATCATTAGTTTTATTATAACATGAGGGGACTAGTGTATCTAATGGGTTCCTCTAGCACTTATTCACTTTATGAATCATAGAATAATGCATCATCAAAGTCATGGAAAGGAGTATAACCTACCGTGTTATTTTCTTTATATGCAAGAGAGACAAGAGCTTGGATGACTTCATTAAATGGAGGAGAAAATATTGGGGCTTTGTCTGTTGATTTTTATATAAGATGATATACAATCTATCCCTTATTACAATGATGAGTGTTTCACATATATAGAACATATGGTGACCATCCATGAAATGATGTGTCCCTTGGATAATAAATAATTACTTATTTATTATATATATTTATACTAAATTGGCCTCCATAACAAACAAAACTTTTCACTTTTTACTTTTCACATTATGAAGACCGACCATAGTTCTAAAATTCAACACTCCCTCTTAACTAGGAAGGTATTCATAATGATCTACAAGTTGGTTTTTATATGATCACTCCCTCTTAACTAGGAAGGTACTTATCAACATCTGCAACATCAACAACAACATACCATATGATCTGGAAGAATGTCTTCTCGATGTGGTCCAAACATCAATACTCCCTCTTAATGAGGGAGACATTCTTCATCATGCCATGCTTTTCTATAAAGTATACAAACTTCACCCTAGACTCATGACATCAGTTTGTTAGTCTTGGGAGATGTCACTCTCCTACCTGAACTGAGGGGAAAATCCCTCTTCGGTTCTCCCTTTGAGCCAATTGACTCTCTCTGAGATCAAGCTCACTCTGGTTCTTCATGTGATAGAAAATAGAATCTTGAGTCTTTGTTATTTTTTATCAAATCACCATGACTAGGACAAATACCATACCAGGTTCATTCACCATAGGTACACCCTTTTGAGTGAATGTTAGCCTGATGCTAACTGACACATGGAAAGCACTTCAAGCACCTTGAGTCCATATTATTCCTTTTCATGATCAAGGAAGGAATACATCTGGGCCCATTTACCACAAGTACACCTTTGTGATAAATGTATCCTATCTCCCTTGGTATGCAATCCAATCTAGGATAAGGTCCACCTAATGCTTACTCAAGACATTCACCACAGGTACACCCCTGTGGGTGAATGTCTTCCTGATGTTTCCACACATTGGAGGAACACTTAGCACATTGAGTCTTTTGTTCTTTGAATACTATGCTTGGGCCATTCACCACTGGTCAAATCACCATGACCAATCCTGTGAGAATTTCTTCCCGATGCCAAAACATCAACATCATCAACTGTCACAACCTGGTCAGTATCCTGACACATGGTACATCATATAGAATCAAATATCTGAGCCACACTCTATTTGAGTAATCTAGGCATGATGTTGTAGGGATCAAGTGTTGTACACTCAAATGAGTTTCCCTGGGATACAAGGACTATTCTTCTTAATCTGGTCATTAACTATGACATAAGAAGAATGTTTGTCTTGTATCTCCCCACTCTGGTCACTACTATGAACTCAAGGAGAAGGACCACTCTTCCCACTCTGGTCACTACTGTGAAATCAAGAAAAGTGTCTGCCCTGTACCATTCTCCCCACTTTGGTCACTACTGTGAACTCAGGGAGAAGGACCATTCTTCCCACTCTGGTCACTACCTATGAAATCAAGAAGAATGTATGCCCTGGACCACTCTCTCCACCTTTGTCACTACCTATGAACCCAGAGAAAATGTTCATCCATTGTACAAACCTAGACCATTCTCTCCACTCTAGTCACTACCTGTGAACTTAGAGAGAATGTACATCCATCAACACCCTCTCAGTGAGAGGATCAATCTTCAATGAGTCCCATCTTGTCCCTGAAGTATACAAAATTCACTTTTGACAAGGGCTTCATCAAAATATCTTATATCTTCTCATTGGTTGAGATGTATAGGAGATTCACATCTCCCTTCTTAACTTTATCACAGATGTAGTAGTACATGATCTCAATGTGCTTTGACTTGTCATGGAACACAAGGTTCTCTAAAAATATTTAGACATCATTGATTATCACATAATATCACAGTCGATTCCAGCACATGATCAAATAGTCCAGAAACCATCTTACAGAGCCATACTACTTTCGTAAATGCATCACAAGCTGCAATATACTCTTTCTCTGCAGTACTGAGTGTGACATTCTTCTACTCTTGCTAGTCCAAGATATCATAGAAGAGCCCAAAATGAAGCATACTCCTAAAGTACTCTTTTTGTCATCTGCACTCCCTTCCCAATTAGAATATGTATATCCTTGTAGCTATACATCATTGTTTGTGACATATCTCAAACCATAGTTTAACGTGCCATGCAAATATCTCAATATGTGCTTTGCGTCAATCCAATGATCATGTCTTGGTTCCACCTAGAACTTTCACAGCAAAGAAAATGTCTGGCCTGGTATTAACAAAATACACCAGTGAGCCAATCAATTGTCGATATATGGAGCGGTCTACTAGATCATAATCAGAGTCTCTCAACTTTTTCAAGTTTGGCACCATGGGAGTTGTCATGGACTTGCAGTCCATCATCCCAAATCTCTCAAGGATCGTGATATCATACTCCCTTGACCAAGGAAGATCTCACTTGGCTTTTTCCATAATTATAATCCCAAATAGTAATGCATTAAGCCAATATCCTTCATTTCAAACTCTAAGGTCAACTCCCTCTTTCTAAGAGAACCCTCTTTCCATGAACCTTTCTTTATGCTTTTCAATGTTGTCGTATGTTGCATGCTTGATCTTGTATATCCACTTGGAATTCACCATTTAATTTCCCTCAATTATACTAGCACTGTATACTCCATTGGTGGCTATCACTCTTGGCAATAACTAATGTTCTCTCAATACCATAATCATGCCTCCTCATTGACCTCTCTTGAAAATATTTCAACTTTCCAAAGCACACAACATCATGGTAACCACCACATCAACACATTGACACAAAATTCATGTGATCTCGACTACATAGGGTTTGTCACTATTTCCCATGTCCATCTCGATCACTCCTCACCAAATACTCGTTTTCATATAGAACACCAATAACACCCATGCCATGGATTGGTACTTACGCTTAAATTCAAATAGTTGTGTAGTAATTTCCTCCATTGGTCTCCATATGGAAATCTTCATCACCCACAAGCATTTCAATGAATCTCAAAAATATACCAATGAGATCAAGAATATCTTGGCCTCATAAGAGAATATCTTTCACGCAATGTTTGCTATATCAACATTTCCACATAGGTGCTTCCATGAAAAATTTACACAACAAATAGATCCACCAAGCAATCTAAGGAGACAATTCACATTTTGTCAATGCAATGACAAACATGTACTTACACAACTATATATTGTGACCCTGCACATGATGCATCTTCTACTATGACCAACACACATCCACCATATACTCAATGTCATATGGCTAACCATATTGATTTTCTAGTGCTAAATTAGACAAGCACAATTTTCTGCAAGTGGTAATTACTTCCAATGATATAAGATATTACTTTAGTAAACTCTAGAACATCACTAAGTAATTACACTCAGAAAATTCAACTACTTAGAAACTTCGGTCTCTTCCTTAGATCACTTCCCACATGTGAGAGAGAAAAAAATATGTGTGTTTATTGTTGTGTCTTTCAAGTGTCTGTTTATAGTAATATTAGATTGATCCAAAGAGACATGTCTCTTTGAAAATTAAATTTAAAATTAAATTAAATTTTCTTTCTTATAAATAGTTGGAGAATACCTCTCATAACTACCCAAATATTAACATTAATTTGGTTATAATCCATAGTATTTGACTCTGTTAAATTGTTCCTCCATAATTTATGCAATGTTGATTTTTATATAAGATGATATACAATCGATGCCTTATGAAAATGATGAGTGTTTCATGTATATAGAAAATATGGTGACCATCCATGAAAGGATGCGTCCCTTGGATAATAAGTAATTACTTATTTATTATATATATTTATACTAAACTGGCCTCCATAACAAACACAACTTTTTTCTTTTTTCTTTTCACATTATGAACACCAACCATAGTTACAAAATTCAACATTGTCTTCATGAGGGGCCTCTTCGTGGATTAGGTTTTCAACATGGTAAATTTCATCAAAGTGTTCTTCATATTCACAAGGAAACTCATGTTCTTCTGAGTAATATTCCTCATGATTTACCTATTCAGGCTCTAGATCTTCAATCAAGTATTCGTTATCTTCAATAGAATCATGAGGTAATTCTTTATCCTCTTCAAGGGGTTGGTAACCCTATTCATAATATTCTTCCTCGGTATCTTTCTTTCAAGATGCATGATCTTCAAGCCTCTCATCCAAGGCATGCTCAAGACATGGAGGATCTTCATTAATAAAATCTTCATCACTTGCTTGTTTGTTTGGATGGGGAACTTCATCAAGGTTCACATCTTCTAAATCATACCATTCTTCTCCCTCCACATTCAACTCCAATATATTGGATAGAACCCAAGGTTGGTCATACTTCTCTCGTATGCTGACACATAGTGTTTTTACTTGGAAGTATGCCTTAGAAAGCTATTCCTCTACCGAAACTTCAAAAAATTTCAGATTTGGTTAATTGCAAGGTCATGCTCTTCTTGTCTTTGTACTGAAATGTCAATCAATAGATGTAAATATTGGCATTGATCAACCAGTTCCTTGTGAAATTTGTTATCTTCTCTAACACTCTCCTTTAGCCTTTAGGATAAGTTCACATCATTATGGTTCTTCATCCTTAATAAGTGGAGCAACTACTAATGCATTGTTTTCATTCTGACGATGAATATGACGATGAATATTCCAAATGGAATCTTCTCCTAGGGAGTGGTGTGATTCCCTAAGGTATCCTACAAGAGGACCCAGGAATAAACACTCCCTCTTAAGGGTCATTGTGAGCTCTTGAAGAGTGTCTTCGTATGTTTGAGATTGTGAATTCCCATATTCAATAAATTTTCTAATGATATTTGTGAGAGAGGAGATGGTTTTCAGTTTGCATGTGTCTTTGATACAACCATGTACACCAAATGATAGGGATACCAAAAACCATTGTATTCATACATCTTCATGCTCCCCCATATCCCGTATGTATTTCAATAACTTTACTACACGGGAAACAACATATCCATTGAATTTTGGAATTTTTATTACCATCCTTCCTTATATTTGTTTTGGTATCTGGGGATGCTTTCAAAATAAATACAAGGAAACCATTCCTAAAAATCCATAACTCCATCACTTGGAAAACAACTCAAAATGCACCAGTGGAGTCACTAGATGATCTCTCTAGGATCACGAAAAGAAGGCGATGTAATCACCCTCAGTGGTGTCACCAGGTAAACTTGTAAGATAAGGGCTTTGTATGAAATTTACCAAAGAAAATGTCATTGAGGAAAATGGATCAATCATCCTTGACAATGATGCCAAAATGTTATTGTAGGATTTGTACTTGTGCAAATCCCAAAACAAGATCCCCAAATCCTGCATAACTAAGAAATATCCTACCATTGTCACCTTAGTAAAAACTTCCATCATTTTAGTGATGGAAGAGATCCAACACAAGGTAGGATTCCCTGGTGACCTCAAGGGATCAAAGTAGTGAGTATAGTATATAAGCCTACCACGCCCTCTCTTGATCACTGAACAAAAGGTCCAGGTCAAGGAAATATAAGAGGGATAAGATTTTTTGAGTATCTACAAGGATCAAGAACACTTTATAGCATTTATATGATTATTTCCAAGTTCAAACAAGAAAT
The DNA here is from genome assembly GCA_000966675.3 of Picea glauca. NCBI lineage: Eukaryota > Viridiplantae > Streptophyta > Pinopsida > Pinales > Pinaceae > Picea > Picea glauca. Next base: position 1,047,404 of record JZKD02S2314021.1, read on the forward strand.
AATTGCCTCTTAAAGACACTAGACATGAAAATTTTCCATGCCTGTTACGAATTTGCAGCAATGAACAATAGTACAACAACAACAAATGTTGATAAAAAATGTAACAATTGTCAAGTAAAACTATCACAGATCCACTAGAGAAATATCCAATTGTTAGATGCATTTTCTGACTCTGTTAGGCCACCTTTACAAGAGTGTATGCAACAAATTAAAGTGTTATTAGATGGTTGTAGCAAACTTTATTAATGGAAAAAAGAAATTTAATGAGTTTTCAAGTTTTGGTGTTAGTAAATTTAGTATATAGCTTAAGAGAGTTGAAAGAGAGTGTTTGTTGATCAATTTCACCACAAGAGAGCTATAAAGCTAGAGCTTTTAAGGGTTATGGAGTCTTGTAACAACGAGTGAAACTAAACATGGAGCTTGATATAGTTGCAACTAAGAGGTAGGATTCAATCTCTAAGGTGCTATCACATTAGCACCTTAGATGTTTAATCTTTAGGAGAAGGATTTCTATGGTGCAATCATTTTTGGGCCCTAGAAACCTTTTATCCCTTCTTGTAGCTTCAACTAGGACAAAATCAAGAATCTAGGGATAAAATCCTAAATTTATAGTACTTTAGGAATTTGAGAGTCTACCCCTACCAAGGATTTATTCACAAATGTTTCAACAAAATTAACCTTGTGAGAGAAGGAATCATTGATGCTCCTCTCTTAGGGTTTCACCAAGCAAGACACCTAGCATGAAAACGTAAAATTACCATGAAACATTAATAGCATGAGGATACATTTGAAGAAATTTCAGTTACATCACCAAGGTACCATGAGATAAAATCCTAATTATAGAAACTCCCAAAAATCAGCAAAGAGCATCCACAACTTGACCTTCCAAACATAACGCATAAGGTAGAAGAGCTAGATATCCCAATAGGGAAAAAAATTCAGAAGTAATGTCTCTCAAGTTAGAGTTTTGATGATTTTGAATTGAAATTAGGGTTTGTATATTATATGAGACAAACCTAATAGATTTTTCCAAATAAATTTGTCAACAACAAAATAGAAGAGGGATGACCCCTTAATTTGCCTCTACAGTGTGCCAAAAAATGGAAAATACATAAAATGAAACTCTAAAAGGGTGATGTCATGCCCTAGAAGGGTGACTTCATGCTTGTTGATATTATGGTAGTTGTAGGACATATTAACCTCCAACTGTAATCTTTGACAAGACTTGAATATTCTGGGAAGGAAGAGAAACCCTAAAACATTTGATAATAACCCTAGGAGACAAATCGGCTCAAGAGAATATTTAATATTGAGTTATTAGCCTCCAAAAAGAGAAGTCGTCCCAATCAAGTGAGATAGAGAAGTATAAATAGAGGGCGCTAGAGCTCATTTGTTACTCTCACACTCATAACTACATAAGACTAGTGGTGTGCAAGTTTGGATAGAGAGTGCAGTTGCGACTGCTATAACTTGCACTTTGGTTTTTCTTTGGAATTTCTCTTGGTTATGGTTTGGACTTTCTACTTGGTCTTTGGTTATTCTTGATTGGTGCGCTAGACTTGGAGAAAGGTGTGCTACCTTGGTTGGTTATTGGATTGCATCTGAAATTATTCTATCTGTCAAAGTTAAGGTGCTTAAGGGTGGCCTTTGTGCCTATAGTTGGGTGAAAATATTGCTATATTGTCTATGGTGAAACAAGTAGACCTATTTTTCTAACCATTGGAAGATAGATTGGGAGGATTTGCTCAGTTGTAGTTGCAGTTGTAGTTAAAGTTTTGTTGTAGCAATGAAACCCTAACCCCCTTATTGAGACACCTTAAGTAAATATCTTGACCTAATTCCTGGATAGCCTAGTGTTCCCTAGCCTAGTGCACCTCCTGGTACTCTCAGCAAGCCAAGGTGTCAAGTTTTAGTTTTTGGTCAAATTTAAAGGTTGACCAAGTCAAAGTCAAAGGTTGACCAAGTCAAAGAAGTCATGACTTACTCTATGAAGTCAGAAAACAAGTTAGAAGAGGCTTCTAACTTCAAATTATGGAAAACAAGGATTGACCTCATCCTTGCCAAGAATAAAGTGTTGGATATCATGAAAGGAAAGATCATGGAACCACTGTTTGAAATAGGAAAAGAGAAGGAACCTTAGAATGTTGCAGTTATCAAGAAGTTCAAGGACAATGACATCAAATCTATGAACATCATAGTGGACTTTTTAAAACACCACTTGATACCCTATATCTCTCATCTTGACTCATTTAAGAAGATGTACGATGCCCTAACTAACCTATTCTCAGTTAGAAACATTGGACAAGTAATGACTCTTAAGAATGATCTCCATGACACGAAAATGAATGATGATGATAGCATAACATTATGCTTTGTAAGAATCTCTCAGTTAAGAGATCAACTACAAGATATTGAAGAAATCATTTCAGAAAAGGAACTAGTAAATATAGTACTCAATGGACTTCCCAAGACATGGGATGCATTTTCCACAAGCATGAACACAAGAAAGGAGTATCCCACATTTGAAGAGATTTGGACTTGTTGTGATATTAGTGAAAAAGAGAAATCCAAAAAGAAATATGATGATCAAGACTTCACAACAAAGTTAAAGAATTTCAGGAATAAGAGGAAGTTTGGATTAAGGAAGAAAGCAAATCAAGAAAAGGATATATCAAAAATACAATGATTCAACTGTTGAAAATATGGTCACTACAAGAACCACTATCCTGAGTTAAATAAAAGGAAGGATACACACAAATCAACAGTTTCCGAAGAAAGGGAACCCTCAAATAAAGCCAAGGAGGATAAAATAGACTTCTTCTTCTAGTCAAGGTAACAATATTCTTCTATAACATAGTTCTTGTACATACCATGTTTACATAGTTCCTTTATATATCATGTGTTTCTATTTCTTAGAAGATAATATGGTCAGTGAAACAATACCTATGGAAGAATAACAAGATAAGGATTCCTATTACAATGATTATAAGTCATGTAATGTACATGAAAAAGATGAAGTACGTTGTCGATATTTGGTGACAAATTCCTAAGGAATCTATTATATAAGTAACAACTTCCATATAGGCTGACATTAGAATCAAACTTGAAGATACCCAAAAGGATTTAAACCATAAAGAAGACCTTGTATGGATTCAAGTAACTTGAAGCAGAGTATCTCATATACAACAGAAGCGTGGCAAAAACTTCCTATGATAGAGAAAGTCTATTAGAATGGTTACTCAGAAGTTTAGGATGATGGATTGCAAATCCATGGAAAACTCCCATGATGATAGATATGAAGAATTTGAGAGACTCTAACCCAGTAGACCCATCTATGTAGAAACAATTGATTGGCTCATTAATGTATTTGGAGAAATACTCAGCCGGGTATTTGTTTTGTGGGACGTTTAAGTTATGATATACAACTGCATGGATTTATCGATTTAGATTGGGCAGGGAGTGAACATGACAAAATAAATGTTACTTGGATATGTTTCAGTTCTATGTTTTCCACGATGTCATGGGCTAATAGGAAACAAAATTATGTTGCACTCAACACTACAAAATAAGAGTATATCACATCTTGTGATTCTTGTATAGAACCAACGTGGCTCCATAAGTTGGTTTCTCGACCATTTGATCAGGTGATGAATTCAACCATGATATATTGTAATGATCCTAGCTATGTGAAGATTCTATAGAAACCGATGTTCCATGACAGGTCGAAGTACATTAATATCAAGCATTATATTCTCCATGATAATGTCTAGAAGAGAGAAGTGGTTCTCTAGTATATCTACACAAATGAGCAGATAGTAGATATTTTGGTAAAACCTTTGTCCAAGATGAAAAGTTTGCATACTTAAGGGACAAGATGGGGCTCATGGAGATGAATTCCTTATTGGAAAAGGAAGTGATTACTCCCAGGTTGGGAGGGAGCACTGATATTTTATTGATTTATGGATAGTCATTTTCCAGTTCAGAAAATGGTCCAGGTTGGGTAGTTCCTTTCCAGTTCGAAAAATGGTCCAGATTGGATAGTCATTTTTGTAATGAAAATGGTCCGATAGATTGTTGATGTACCATAGAAATTGATTCCCCTTGTGTCTAGTGTGGGGGAATGATCTAGGACAGTCATTCTTCTTGGCAGTCACTCTGAGTAGTGGTCTAGTAGAATGGTGTGCCTCTCCGAGAATTCATTCTTTCAAAGTTCACAGTTGTTATTAGTTTTGAAGAATGGTCTAGTTTGGAGGTTCATGTAGGACAGTCACTTCCATAGGAAATGGTCCAGGTAGTCATTCCCTAGGGCATAATCATTCTCTACAGGTTGCATTGTGATTAGTGTTGGAGGAATGGCAGAGTTAGGTGAATGGTCTAGGTTCAACAATCAGGGACAGGAATTCCCTAGGGAAGACTCATTCTCTCCGGGTTGTACTATGATTAGTGCCAGAGGAATGGCCCAATTAGGTGAATGGTCCAGGTTCATAAATAAGGGACAATTATTCTTCTATGCTTGGGAAGAATAGTCCAAATAGGCCATGACTGATGTTTTACTTTATGAGGAAAAAGGCTCTTCCATATCTCACAGATGTGAGTGGAAGAATGACCCAGATGACTCAGTTTGTATCATGATATTGTTGATATCAGATGATATGATTGTTTCAGAGACTATATGTCTCTGGATAGTAGTTGTATGCTATTGTGGTGGATGTGATCCACTGGTATTGACTGTGTGTCATTGGTTAGTAGTTGTGTGCTACTAGGAATGGTTGTGTACTACTAGGTAGTAGTTGTGTACTACTATGGATAGACGTAGTTGTGTTCTATTAGATGGAATTGTTTTGATTGCCATGGAGACTAAAACTAGTGTTGGAGATGATTTCCATATATATGGATAGTCATTATGTTGTTGGAAAGACAATTTCCAGGTGAAGAATGGTCCAGGAAGGACAAATTGTTGGTGGAAAGACATTCTTCCTGTGGAGGATAGTCCACGTTGAAATATTACTGGTGGATATACATTCTCCCTCTAGAAAATGGTCTAGGATAGTCATTCTTCTAGGACGTATGTCTGGATTAGAATAATAGTCCTTGTAGCCCATGGTGTGGCTTCCAACATTTGTTGGAACAATTTTTCTTCTAGGACATATGTCCATATTAGAAGAATGGTTCTTGTATCAATCTGTGGAGTGAGTGACTTATTCAACATCATGCCCGATTACTCAGATGAAGTATGTATTAGAGATATGATGTAGTTGATGTTATCATATGATATTGATAATGATGATGGTGCTCATGATTTGATCATGAGATAGCCTTTGTGTCTATGATGATGCTACTAGTTGAATGGTTTGTTTTTGCTCAATACCATTTCCTTTAATGCCTTCCTAGCTAGGAGGGAGTGTTGATATTATGGTATCTACGGGAGGTATTACCGTCCATGTGTAACCTTTGACAAGACTATAATATTCCAGAAAGCAAGAGAAACCCTAAAACGTTGGACAATAACCCTAGGAGACAATTCGACTCAAGAGAATATTTAATATTGAGTTATTAGCCTCCAGAAAGATAAGTCAGCCCATTCAAATGAGATAAAGAAGTATAAATAGAGGGCTCTAGAGCTCATTTGTTACTCTCACACTCACAACTACATAAGACCAATGGTGCACAAGTTTGGAGAGAGAGTACAGTTGCAGTTGATACAACTGGCATTTTGGTTTTGGTTTGGAATTTATCTTAGTTATGGTTTAGAATTTCTGCTTGGTCTCTGGTTATTCCTACTTGGTGCGCTAGACTTGGAGAAAGGTGTGCTACCTTGGTTGGCTATTGGATTGATTCCAAAATTATTTTTTCTATCAAGGTTAAGGTGCCCGGGGGTGGCCTTTTTGCCTATTGTTGGGTGACAATATTGCTGTATTGTCTATGGCGAAACAGACACACCTATTTTTCTAACAATTCTCAAGTGTGATATTTCAAGGCTCAGAGAGTGAATTGTTGGGCCTCTAAGGGCCATGTGTCATGACTCTAATGCATAAGGGTGCGAGGCAAGGTGTCTCCTCAACCCAAACCATGCCTAATCATCCTTGAACCATGAAATCCATCAAATCCTAGTCCAAATAGTGACATCAAAGACTATATGGTGATGTCATAAGCCTCCAAAGGCCATGTCCAAGTGAAAAATAAGTGCAATATCATCCATATTTTATGCCAAGGTGTGTCCAAAGAACACGTCCTCCATCCTATATGCACAATAGCTCCAAGGCGCTCTGCCCAACCTATGGGATTCTAGCCCATATATGTAGCATACTTACCAAAAATGCTCATATCAAGGCCATGTGTTCGTCTTCCAAGGTTCCAAGGATGTGAGAGCCATTTTCTGAGGGACTTATTTGCATCACATGTGCCAAAGTATTTCAATAAGTAATAATGTCGTGGGTACAACCCAAAATGTCCCTTAAAGAACCATGTTAGGGTCATTTTAAACAAAGTCGAATATAACAAAAAGTAAAAAAATGTTCATAAGACACATTAGTCCTTAAATCATGCAAAGTAAGTTTATTCCTAATATGCAAGCCATGTAAGAAATTCACCCCAATATCCCCATCAAGTATCACCCAAGCCCAATACCTTATGAGGGCTACCAATTTTAAGTATGGGAGGGCCTTCATCCAAGCCTATTAGTTGATCCACCTGAATAAAAAATAAATAGCTCAAGTAGAGGGATAGGTCCTAAGAGTGACAAGGGAAAGTAAAAACACATCAAGAGTAATTTTGAATATGTTATGGTTTTAAGGCCTCCTTCATGGCTTATGGTGTCCATCTCTGTAAGAACTTTTTTTGATGGTGCACTTTCTCTTGAGTTACCCAATATTTGCGTGCCACCATTTTCCAAACCCCTTTATTAGCTACCTTTCTAATCCCTTCTTTCATTTATAATTTGCAAATTTGAGGGTCCCCCTTTATGGGTTTCCAAGCTTTAGAATTACTTTTTCGGACCAGGGCGAGAACTGAATGACTAGAGCTCAAGTTGGACCGACTTTAGGTGGTCTTTATTTTCTATGTTCACTTTATTTTTAGCATCATTTTCTTAATCTTTTATAGCAGCTGCAATCTACCTCTAGGTCATTAGCCCCTTTCTCATGAAACTATGGGACATAACCAAAGCTTAAGATGTGTGAAAGGATTGATGGTGGAATGTGTTATGTATGTTAGGGAGTGGAACATTACTCTTGGGAAGGCGCCCTAGTATTACCCCCTTTCCTGGGTGGTGACAACATGGTACTAGGGCATAGAGGCTGACCACCAAGGTGAAACAAGGCAATGAAGAAAATTTCTCTACCAAGTGATACAATATACAACTTTAACCAATGATACTTGTCCACATGCCCAATAAATTAAGCACAACACCTAGCATGAAAAAAATACTAACCATACCTCATGGTGACATTGGTTTACCATGCCCCATAACCTGGGTTCCTTGAATGTGACGAGCCTTGGTTGATCCATTCTAGGACTAAAATCAGGGGGGTTGTTGGCTTCCATATGTGGACATGTTGATCATCATCACAATATAGGTCATGTTCTCCATTGTGGGGCTTGAGAAATTATTTCCTCTAGTTAACCCTAGGTTGGGGGGGTAACAATCACCAAATTCATGATTCCATAGGGAAGATCTTAGTAAGTCCTTCATAACATGAAGTCTAAATGACTCCAATATGTATTTCTAAAAATAAAACTCTCTAAAGCATTTGATTAAGTCAACTAGTGTCATGTGAGACTCATCCTAACACATTTAGGAATGCATCCTCACATGATATTTTTCATAGGGGATTACTAGTCTATAGTAAAATTTGTTATCCCCATTAATGGCTTGGCCTCTAATTTCTTTAATCCCTCTAGGGATCTTAGAGAAGGATTCCCTTTTTCCGCTCTACTATTCCTTCTAATTGTTAATAGTATTAGTAGGCCTCTCCTTTTATTTTTTGATGACATACTAATTGTTAGTGTTGGTTATGTCTAGGAAGATCTAAAATACTAATTACCAACAAAATGAAATTTTCTCTCATGCAAATAAAATTTATAGCAAGCAACATGATGAATTACTAGTGCAGTTAATAGAATTTATAAAAACATGAACAAAAGCATTCAAGAAATAGAACACAACATTCAAATGAAATTATTACATAGCATAAATTAAACGTGAAATACAATTAAAAAAATTATATTTTCATGGGGAAATCGACTAGCTTCTTATAGGGGACGTTCCTCCCATCCATAGGCACTGATGTTCCATTCTCTCAATGGCATGTCATCCCCGAGCTGAGATTGTGAGTGAAAAAGGACGTTTTTCCCTCTTGGCTATCCACTCTCCACATTTAGTAGACCAAACCCACGGTTCTGCATCAACAACAATTCCAATCCACCGTCTCTATTTCCGCTCAATTTGCACAACCCAAAGAATGAGATGCCCCTTCTATGCCATGAAGTCCCTATGGCCTTCCAACTTCCCTCTAGGGCTCCAGTGCATTCTGTTCAATGATGGATATCAAATATCTTAGTTGGGGACCCGATGAATTATCAACTACTCCAAGAGTGTTTCCATTAGCGTTTGCAAGGCTCTTGGGAATTTTTCTCAATAGGAAATAGCCCTTATAGGAACATAGTCCTCATTACATGTATTTAGCCCTAATTACAGGAATACAACCTTATTTCTAGCATAAAACTCATCCTAGCAAGCTATATTTCCATGGATAGCATGGTTGGTGCTCTTTCTGGGCACTCAACTCCCCTCTTGATGCTCAAAATCAACATGTAAAAATTGTCCGAAAAAGGAACTCGAATTTTTGTTTGTTATCATGCAATCGTGACTCTCAAATTTCCCAAAAGGAAGTTGTACTCCGTCAATAATATCATAAATTGGTGAGCTTAATTTTCCCACCTACCACCCTTACCTCAATTTAATATCTCTTTTGATTATTCTAAGGAGATAAGCTTTAATATGGATACAGATAAATTAATAGAACTGGGTGACCCCTTCGACCCTTCTTCATCCCCCTCTCTCATAGAATGATAGCCCCCCATAATTACCATCCCTATTCTATCACATCCAAGAATTATTATTTTTATTAATGATTACAATGTACATTTTTACATAGCTCATCCCTCGGCCATATTAATCAATATGAGATCTCTGCCCAAAACATATCATCTCACCAACCTGAAATGCATTTACACATTTTCATTATGATTTTGGGGGATTAAAACTATGAATGTTATAGAAGATAGAGTCATTGATTGCATTTGAAACTATTATATTCAGTGATAGGAAATATCATAAATACAAACAAGCCTATAACATGCTTTCAGTTTATTCCTCTTGAAAGGAGATTAGTTATTAGTAGAATCCTAGTTTTTGAGATTTGTAATCTTGATGAAATCTCCTAATATCTTGGTTTTTTTCATTAAGATAAATGATTGTTGGGGGACAGGTTGGACATTATTGGTGAAAAATATTGAGAAAAGGATATCCTTGTAGTCTCACCAATCATTGTCCTTATTTGGGTGACTAATATTGATAAAAAAAAGTGTCAGAGGCCATTCGTGTATACTAGAGCTCTGTGGAAATCATCCCTAAGATAGTTTTAAATAAAATCACCAAATCTCTAGAAGATTTCTCTGGTCGGGAGGGATGGAAAAAGATGGAATTCCTATTATAAAATGGAAATCCATATGTAAACCTAAAGTTTATGGAGGTTGGGGGATAAACGATAAATCTCTTTTGTCCCAAGCATTAGCTATGAAATTTGTTCAAATATTCATTCCTTGTTTTGGGCTTTGGTACAAGTTCATTAAAAAAAAAATCCCCTTCCCCTCCTAGTCTAGATTTGTAATTAGACTAAACCTGCATCTAAAATGGGTCTCCTGAGAAAAATAGTATAGTAGTAAAAGCATACGTCGCACCATAGTAAGAACATGCCAAGTAACACTAAGTTAGAGGTATTATCTAGTGAAGATTAATCTATATTATGTAATTAATGGCAATTGTCAAGTAAGTTAGATTAATGTAAAGTTAAGAGGCTAGAGTAAAAAAAACTAATAAAAGTTTTAAATTATTATGCACATAATAAATGATGTAGTGTCAAAATATGTATTTTTTTATTATTATATTTTATTTAGAATATTTCATAATTTGATTAAAGACTATTACATTTTTTATATACTTAATAATAAATTTAAAAATAAAAATAATATATAATTAAATAAAAAAAAATATTATACACTTGTTATAAATATATTATATAATAAATAATTTATTATTCTATACAATGTAATTGATTAATTATTATACATTATATATCAAATATAATATCTACAGGTGATAATATCTATGGAAAATGATAAGTCTATGGGTTATAATCTCTACGACAAGTGATAATTTTGCAGGTTATAATCTTTGTGTTATAATATCCATGGTAAGTGATAATTTTGCATAAAATTTTAGGGTTATAATCATTGCAACAAAGTTAGTAGCCGATGACTAATACAATGACTATGGAAAATTTAGATTTATAGCCCTGCAGGTTGTATGTATGGTGATTAAATTGAGTGTGCAATAATATCTTATTGTCTCATGTAGTTAATCTACATTCATTCCTCTTTTTATTTATTTTCTCTTCCTTTTATTATGAGTACTTCACTACATGTTCCAAAACCTTAACCAATGAAGGGGAAGCCGTAAAAATTCACCCTATACAGTGTTCATGAATATATAGAATCATTAGAAAAAAGGAGAGAAGAGGGAGAAGCTAAACTTCAAATAGATTTAGAGGCAATGCTTGATAACAAATTTAGATTATTAGAAGATAAGATAGAGAATACAATATTAGGGTTTGAGACTCAACTACAAAATATAGAGGCTATATTATAAAAAATGGAAAAACAAAAACAATCAACCCAAGAAGGAGAGGTTGAAGAAGATCACAACTTGAGAGATGAGAATAAAGAGATTGAAGAAAAACTAACTAACAATTTGGCCCTAAGTAGTCTAGAAAATAAATTGTATATCAAACATATAGAAGAGGAAATGAATAAGATAATCATGATGGATCACAAGGATAAGAAAATAACCTTTAATATCATAATTCTTGGTATAAAAGTGCAGAAATATGATGACACACTATCAATTTTAAAAGAAGAACTAACAAAAAAGTCACAAATTGAAACAACTTACCTCATAGAAGAAAACAGGTTGGGAAAGATAATCAAACATAAATATAGGTCTATCTATGTCAAGGTAAGATGTAATGACTATAAATATGTCATAGTTGGTAAATATATTATCTAAAAGGGTTAGGAATATTCATAAATGGAGACCTCATTACAGAAGAAGTTGAATTAAGGAAGGAATTTCAAAAGGTAAAGGAAGCCAAGAAGGAAGGTAAATGGAAAATAATTAGAAATCGAAAAGATATTATTAGGGATAGATACCTGAGTGATAATAATAAATAGGACTTTGGGACACTCCATATCCTTTTTTGGAACTTTCGTGGCTTTTTATGGCTCAAATGTCCTATATTAAGTTGGATCCCGAGTGAAATTGATATTAGTTACCTAGTGGAAAACTCAGAGCATGAAGATTATAAGGTCCCTAACATATAATTATTTTCCATGTGGTCATGATGGAATAATAAATCCTATCACAAAGGGATTGGAGTCATAGCCGATTATATAAATAATATTTTTTCTCCTCGTATTCGTCTTCATAAGATAGACCCTTTCAATTAGTATGTTTGGATAGAAATATTAGGCAACAATTCTAAGAAAATTTTATAGAAATTTGTTATTTTTCACCTACTCATTCTAATTTTCATAAGAAAAACAATATAGATAAAAATAGTCTCTATAATACACTAGAACAATATATTCATAGTTTAAGGAATGAAAGTAATATTATCCTGCTAGAAGACTTTAA
>JZKD02S2314021.1:1077082-1092949 GCA_000966675.3 Picea glauca
CCTTTTTGCATCCATTTGACTAGCTGTCTAATCTAATCAACAATGGAGTCTTGCAAAAAATATTTTTCCTAGAGGACCTATGACCACAATCATGAGCCCTCAACTAGTCCCAAAAATTTCTTTGTTGCAAAGGATTTTGAGAAGAGAAATTTTGTTTCAATCCTTGTCCTCCAAGATTTTTAGGAATTGCTACTTTTTATCAGAATTCTAGGATCAAAGATATTTTGTCCTTTGAGCTTGACCAGAGAAATCTAAAAGAGACTTATTTAACTTTACCCAATATCCCTTTTGGGATCTAGGATAGGATATCCCAATACACTGGGATGGATTCTAGGACTAACTTAACCAAGAAAAGTCTTCTAGCTCTTGAATGTCAACAATTGCACCAAGAATGTATCCAGTTCTCCACTTTTTCTAGAATCCATCGTTAGTCATTTTTTCGATAGTAACCGGATATTAGACTGCAGCTGAGGTATTTTAATTCATATCTCACATCACTGATGTGTGTGTTCAAATGTTTGGAAAGGAAATTACCTTCTTGATCAGACAGAACCCATGCAGAAAATGAATAATTTTCCAATTTTATTTTCTTACTCGCAGGCAGAAGGTGGAAAGGAGGTCTTTTAAGTGATCCACAAACCTGAGATCGCCTTTAAAAAAATGAGTATATCATCAACACAAATAAGTGTGGGAGAGAAAAAATGGGAATGATAGGAATACCTTTAAATAAACAAGTTGAGATAGCATTATGAATCAACCATCTCAATCCTTCTACTACCAAAAGAAAAAGGAGGTGGGGGGAGAGCGAAACCTTCTCTAAGTCCTCTTTCCGCTCTGAAAAAAGGGGTGGAAGAACCATTTATCAATATTGAAAATGAATTCAAGATGATAAATTTGAGGAACCGGGACATGAAAGTGTGTCCAAAACGTAGTTGAAGGAGGACCAATATGATGTACAACCAACTTACTTGATGGAAGGATTTTGAAAGGTTCACTTTAATAGTCACATCCTTGAGTTTACCAGTGTGAACAAAGTGGAGGTATTCTTGAGAAAGAACTATGTATTAATGGATTTGACACCCTCTGAGAAAACCAAATTTTTCCAAGGATATGTTTTTAGAGAGAATATTGTTCAATCTAGAGGCTATCAAATTTGAGATGATTTTGTAGATATTGTTACACAATGAAATGGGTCTGAACTGGTTGAAAGAGTCACATTTATCATATTTGGGGATTAATAATATAAAGGTAGAATTAAATGCGTCCAAAACATGACCTAATGATACAGAGTATTCCAACATTCTTAGAAGGTCATCCCCAAGAAAATCAAAACATCTGAGAAAAAACTCCACTGCGAGATTGTTCGTCCGTGGGATTTTGTCTTTTTGGAAACATTCAACAATCCAATTAACTCTTTTTTTAAACTTCAACCATAAGGTTGTCATTCTCTTGAAGGTTTATAAACTGAGGGAAAAGGCCAACAACTTGTAGGATATCATCAATGGTTGCTCAATGATATTCTTGAAATAGATCCTTGAAATGGGTCATGCCCAACTTTGCAATTTTCTCAAAAGAAGTAGCCTTTGTACCATCAGTTTTTTCAATGGAACAGATGGTGTTAATGGTTTTCCGTTGGTTCACAAATTTGTGGAAAACATTGGTATTTTCATCACCATCCTGAAGCCAGAGAGCTCTACCTTTTATTCTCCACTCCTTTTCCCTTTTTAGGAGAATTTTCCTCCTGTCCTTCTCAAGAGATTTTAGTTCTTTTTTTGTTTGATTAGTTAAAGGCTCTTTCTTTTCCCTCTCTCCCCAAATTTTATTTTCTATTCAATATACTATATTTGCCAATATTCCCTCTGCCTCCTCCTTATCCCAAATCATTGTATCTCTCTTGGACCTTTTTAAAATTTCAAGGAATTGAAGAGAAGGGGACTCTAGGAGGCCATGATTGAAGGGAGCCGATGAGGATCTAATGGATTCAATAAAGGATGATTCCTCGAAAAAACTTTGTTTTAAATTAAAAGGAACATGAATCTTCTTTGGGAGGGGAACCGAATCAATAATAATTGGACTATGATCCAAGTCCCCACCAAATGAGACCCACTGGCGAACTCACAGGTTTTCTTCGAGGAAGGATTTAAAAACAAGGAATAGATGAATGCTCTTCACAAATAAAGCATCCCTAGAGTGAATATTCCTCCATGTTTGGGATTAATGAGATGGTTGTATGTCTATATGGCCAACTACCTCCATATTTTGAATAAAAAAATCTGCAAGGGGTGTTGGAAATGTAATTTGTTAGGGTTACAAACTTGACATAATGTTAATAGTTAAGTCGTTCTAATAGTCGTCGGGAGTCCAAGAGATATTTTCAAATATGAATCCAAAGGTCACATCAATTTACTTATACATGTATCATATTGATGAATAAATCACGTCAATCGTATCTCTTTATTCTCATGTGTCCAATGGTGGTATCAGAGTGGCCTTGGTTCTTAGGCCTCATTTCAGTTATGGTAATTATCCATAGCTGACTAATTTAGAAGCATTTCATTAATTCCTATAGAAACATTCCTCTGTCAAAATTCTAGTCTGCATTACTCTTCCTGCTATCATTTCTGCCATCTCTACTATCTAGTTGATTCTCTATGCCTAGTTTGAAAGTCTGTCTCTCTAAATTTTTGTCTATCCCTATGTTCCGTTAGTTTCCAAATGATTCCCTTCTCAGGTTGATTCCCAGGTGGATTTATGCACTCCTTAGTCTATGTGAAATCAATATGCATTTTTTAGAGATTTTTGGATATGGTTTTTGTTTTATCATTGCAACATCCTCATACATTTATGATGCACTATTTGTGTGACTCTCATACTTGTTGTTGCCACAAATTATTGCATGGTTTTATGGCCTATAGATCAATGGGTCGTATCTCATTTGAGGTTTGGTTCATGGCTTCAGACCCATGAGCAAGTGTTAAGAACTTGAATAGATATACAAATATAATCACCATAAATACTGAATACATAATAGATCCACAGAGCAAGATAGAAGAAACCACACTTTATTATATCAAAACCCTTGAGGTAGGGAAACACCATACAATGGATCCTATTATGGAAGGGATCATCTCCTATTCACTTGCCTCTTCGAGGGGGCATCCTCCTATTGAGCTACCACTCCAATACAATATTTTTCTTCATGTCCCATTACATTGCTTGAACCCCTTTATATAGTGCTACCATCACCTAATAACATTCAAGAGGAGGAATCTTCTAGAAGTAGAACCTTCTAAGAAGTCCTCTTACATTTATTATATCTAACTACCCATTTATTATGTCTAACTACCATAGTGGGCCTTATTTAATAATATAGTGGACTTAGTTCACATTACATTGAATGGCCTCCACTATTATAACTATGGTCCCTCCAGGCCCTCCCACTACCCCTATAGCTACCTAACATTCTATCCCCCTTATGAAAGCGTTGTCCTCAACGCTTGATGTACAACCATATACCAGGGTCCCATGGATAAGTGTGGACCATAGTGCTAAAGTAAACTAGAGAACCAAGGTCTTGGGAAGAAATGAAAACCATCATGCTGAAGTAGTCCAACATCGATTGTGAATTGGGGTCCCATGCTCAAGTGTTCATGTGAACTCCACACAAAATATATCTGAACTCAAGAACCAGTTGAAAATGATACTCCAAAGATCTACTTTGATCATGAGGATCCAAATATGTAGATCCCTCCATATCCCCAAAATAATTTGAATAACATACTAGTACTGAAGAATACTGAAAAATAGCGTGCATAGAAGACATTGGACTTCTCTCCATAATGTGCTCTATATGAGGTGAAGGAGAGTCATCAAATAGAAGATGGAAGTGGTTGTCATCCCAGAAATGACATCTATCCATATACCAATCATCACAATCATCCTCCAAAGAATCCCAAGAATAGACTTCTTGATGATATTCATTCATGATGTCCTCCATAAGAAATCACTCCTGCATGATATCCAATGAATATTGAATACTACGAAAACTATCATTGAGGCCATCTACAAGGTCATGCAATCTGTCATGCAATGTGCCACACCATGGGATTTGAATGCTTCAGTAATGTGCAAAATTTATTTGAGGTTTTGAGAAGAAATAGTCATCTGAGCAGCCTATGAAATTTGCAGTCCCACCGCCGTCATGAAAACCCCCAAAAATAGAACAATAAATTACTACAAAAAATCGCGACGTTTTTCGGAAAAAAACCTGAAAAACTGTTGAATTTAGAATGTTCATAACTTCACTTCCCGGACTCCGTTTCGGCTGAATTTATTTTTGAAATTGGGTGAAATTGTGAGAGGAACTCAGATATGTAATTTGTTTGGGAAAATTTGGCCTCCACCTACTACATAAATGAAAAAAAAATCGCGCCGCCGTTCGCAGGAAAAACCCTGAAAAATTGCAGATTTTAAAACTTCAATATCTTGACTTCCCGGACTCCGTTTCGGACGAATTTTTTTTTCAAGTTGGGTTTTTTTATGAGAGGAACTCAGATATACAAAATTTTTCTGCAAATATTTCACATAACTATACCAAAAATTTCTGGAATGTTGTGGCCCCCTTTTTTTCTCCGAAAAAAGATTTGCAAAAAAAAAAATTATTTGCCCACAATGTCTGCCGAGGAAAGTGCTCTGATACCACTTGTTAAGAACCTGAATAGATCTAAAAATATAATCACCAAAAATACTGAATACACAATAGATCCACAAAGCAAGATATAATAAACCACACTTTATTATTACCAAACCCTTGTGGTAGAGCAACACCATACATTGGATCCTATTATGGAAGGGATCCTCTCCTGTTCACTTGCCTCTTCGAGGGGGAATCCTCCTATTGAGCTACCACTCCAAATGAAATACTCTCTTCATGTTCCATTACATTTCTTGAACCCCTTTATATAGTGCTACTATCACCTAAGAACATTCAAGAGGAGGAATCTTCTAGAAGTAGAACCTTCTAAGAAGTCCTCTTACATTTATTATATCTAACTACCCATTTATTATGTCTAACTACCATAGTGGGCCTTATTTATTAATATAGTGGACCTAGTCCACCTTACATTGAATGGCCTCCACTATTATAACTATGGGCCCTCTGCCCCCCCCCACTACCTCTCTAGTTACCTAACAGCAAGGAAGAGTTCCTTACATACAATTCGATTAAGAATATCGTCCATGCAGAGACATTCTTAGTGTAAAATGGGAGAAGAATTTAGGGAGTGGTCCTTAATGAGAGATCGGATTCATTGACATAGGTTAGGGGACCAATCCTCTACAAGAACATCTCCATAATCATCTCACTACATGGAAATGTGAGGTCTCATGTTGGAGAGCATGTCAAAATTGCACCCATCTTCTGATGATCAATTGTGATGAGGATGGAACTACCATGAGAATGATCTATTTTTCACATAAACTACACAAAAAACATCACAAAGACCTTGGAATATTGGAAACACTAGAGGTACAATGCACTTAGACAAAATGAACCCTCTCCAACCTCGTTACTCTCCTTTTATCTCTCTGTGCAATTACCCTCATCTCAATTCTCTCACTTGGTTTTCATTCTCCTTGTTTTGGTTCAAGGATTGGATAGAACAAAAAGTGTAGTGGCTCTGCGTGCTATTTTCTTCATCTATTGGGTAGCATGTCATAGAAGTTTTGATTCACCTATGCAAATATTGATATTGCATATGTGCCTAATTCCAAGTGTTTCAAGGACAAAAACTAACATAACTCATATGGAACTTGCCTCGAGTTTTCCATAGAGATCCCTAAACTAGAGCTATGGAGGTATAGGTGTGCCCTCTCAAATATAAATCATGTAGGGAATACCTAGAAAGTCGTCACCATATGAAAAATGATTCCCTCACCATAGGTTTTATGTTGTATCTTTATATATTTTGATTTCTATGGATCTCAATCATTTATCATAAGTTTCTCCATTGTTGAGCATTGACATGCATTCCCTTCTCTCTCTTCAAAGTATAAGAAACCCAAAATTTGATGGGAGTTGATAGATCTAGAACTGTGTTTCCAAATCATATTTATTAGAAGCAACATCATTTAAAGAACTAGAAAGAATTAATACAATATGATATGGAATATTTAGCTCCTTTAGGAATAATTCAAAATTCTTAATCATTTCCCCATGCATTTCCTAAGAGTCATTTTCATTTGATCTACTTATAAAAAATTTCTCTACTTTCTCTTCTATGTGAACCTACTAACAAGAAGAATATCCAACGCACCTTACAAGTTATGTTGTGGGATGAATCCAATCACCCTAATGATAAAGACACAATGGTTGACTTTGATTGGTGATATTCTTCTCTATTGGATTCTCCTTTAATGCACATCCATAGGTCTTCAAAGCCCCTGATACAAGATTCAACATTAGTAGTAGCAATGATAGCACACAATAGAAGTGACAACACACTTCACCGATTGTACATTTAGTTGTGCATTTTTTGAAATCGATTTGAATTTTCTTGTAAACATGTGCATTTTCGGTAGAAGCTGACACCCTCATTTGTTGAGTCTGCATAGTTGAGTTTTCACTGTAAAGTCTAGGTGGAGTTACAAGAAACCTATGATGTCTAATTCTTTCTTTAAAATGGCTCAAGTTGAGAAACTATTAGATTTACTAAACACTCTAATACTCTATTCTATGGAAAATATAGTCACAATTGGAAAAACCACTTTGCAGAGTGTTGTAACTTGCTTGCAAGTTTCGCAAGCCAAAGAATAATTGTTGCAAACTCAAACTCAACTTCTTCACGATGCACTTGAACAAAAAAATATTTGACAACATTCTAAACTAGTCCTTGTTCATAACCTTGTTTTTGAAGATGATGACGATGATGATTCCAACTCAGACCAACAACCAATATAAAAGCAACTCAGTGAGCCAACTTTAGATTCATATATAGATCAATATCAACTTCCTCTTTCGAAGCCAATCATCAGACCTTGGGAAGAAATCAGGCACAAAAAGCATAAAACAAGTATCAGATATGAAAATGAAGTCACATTTCATATTCCAGATTATACTAAACCGATCTATTTCTAGAGCAATGGATTGCTACAAGAAGGTTCATATTCACCTACTCCAATTCAAGAGAAGATTCAAAAATGCCAAAATTGTCAGCAAGTTGGCCACATGGAAGATCAATGCTTCGATCTTCATCCTTGTGAGAATTTTGGAAAACATGATCATCCTTTTGACATATGTTATAACAACAAGACATCTGCAAGAGTAAAGAGCCACTATGGCTGGATCACTTCTTAGGAATAATCATCAACTATCAAGAAGATATCTCATTCATACTGAATAATTCACTCTTGAGTATTGATGCATCTTGCAGTGAAAGGATTTACATCTTATCACCTTGTCCCTAACAGGGGGAAACGACATCAAGGATTGATTGAAAGTCAAGCTTCAAGTTTAGAAGTCATATCAATCAAGTCATAACAAGTAAGTGTGAAAAGGCTAGAGCATTATTGGTTTATGGTTTTCCTTAAACCACCATCACCATAATTTAGTAGAATACATCAACTTCGACAAGCCATTCGGTTTGTGGTCATCCCAAAACCACCAAATTCAGAGAGCACATTCAACCATTGGCAGTTTTCCACTTCAAGATTGCAAATGTCCACCTTCAAATTTCAGCTTTCACCTTGGAGTCACTTACACCTCTTCGGATTAAATGGGGGAATGTTGGAAAGATAATCCATTAGGGTTACGATCTTGATAGAATGTGAATAGCCAAGTCATTATAATAGTTTTCAGGAGTCCAGGAGACCTCTTGGAATATGAATCTAAGGGTCACATCAATGTACTCATAAGTGTATCAAATTGATGAATAAAGCATTATATTCTCTTTCTTCCAGCAAGGGGATCAAGATTTGTTGTTGTCCCCCTTATTTCACATGTGCCCATGGTGAATTTTAAGTCCCATCTTAGAATCACAAGACCAAACTTGATGAAGGAGATATTTAAAGTCTATTCCAAAAACACAATCTTGTTGAAATAGGGACCATAGATGTTAAGGTAGAAAAAAATCATATTGGTATCACTTAAGAAGAAAGTAATTTTGAGTCCCGCTTGGATGGCCCAATAGTTTTGTAAGTTTAGTTCAGAGGTCTTCTAGCTTGTTATAATTCCACCTGAGCAGCCTATGACATATGACCACATAATTTGCCAACCAATAAAACTTGAGGATAGGGTTTTTGCAGCTTTATGACCATCAATGATACTTTCTTGGAGCATCAAAAACATAGTTACCAACTTAACGAGAACTCTATAGAGTTCTCATTTTGGGGGGGGTCCAATTTTTTACCCCGTTTTTAAAAATGGTGCTACCGGTAGCACCCACTCTCCCTTTTTAGGTGTTTTTTCGATATTTTAATTTTTTCGATCCACAATGTTTCCACATTTTTTTTCAATGCTTTATTTTCATCTATTTTCAAAATTTTCTATTTTTTTCTTATTATTCAATGGTGTTTTTAGTCATTTTCCCATGCTTCTTTCAATCTTAAAAATATTTTTTACCATTTAATTTTTTGAATTTATGAGTTTTCATAGAACGAGATCTGAAGAAACTACAAGCCAGGGTTTGAGAGGCGCGGTATTAATAGCAGACAAAATGGTTATGAAAGGGGGCGGGAGTGGAACCCCCTCATACAAGAAGGTAGTGGTGGAAAGGGGGAAAGCCCCACGAGGCATGGAGTTCAAATAACCATTGACAAGCACCTTGGGATGAGGATCGTAAAAGAATAAGGAGAGCAACCAGGAAAAAAGGGATCGTGTGGGGGAAGATTCCAAAGAAGCCTAGAATGATGTGCAAGAACCAGTGCACCCCAGTGGGGCACATGGGCGCAACCCATGTAAAACTAAAACAACATTGATACCCAAGGTTATACTGGAATACCCACAAACGCAACTCTACCGGGAGCATATGAAGACACATGCACTAATTTGCAGCTTCATGGGTTTGTGGCCCACAGAAAGAACATTGCGCAACTGGATAAAATATCAATGGAAGCCAAGTGGAGAAGTGGAACTCCACCTGGGATCCAAAGAATTCTTCACAACAGTCTTCATGAACCTGGAGGACATGGATAAAGTCTTTGAGGGGGGGCCATACTTCCATGCCTCAACAGGGTTGTACATGCGGTCGTGGAAGGAAACATTCTCCTCAGAGAAAGAAACCTTTAAAAATGTCCCAGTCTGGCTGAGGCTTTACTCCTTACTGCTAGACTACTGACTTCCATTCACTTTTGAAGCAATAGGGATCAATCTTGGAAAATATGTCAAAACATTGGAAGAAACCCTAAAAGGGAGATATGCATCATATGTAAGGATCTGCATAGAGATGGATGTTTCAGGGGCACTCCCGGAAGCCATAAGCCTGGAATTCAGGGATGAGGAATGGATACAAAGCATCGACTATGAGAAAATCCCATTTAGATGTAGAAGATGCCATGAACATGGTCACCTGATCAGAGAATGTCCTCTCAATAAAAATAAAGAAACAGAAAACACCAAAATACAGCAGGATGAGGATGGATTTGTAAAGCCGAACCACATAAATAGAGAAAAAAAGAAACAAAGTAAAGCCCCAACAAGAAGCAATCCAGAAGCCAAGACTAGACTAGAAGGGCAGAACAGGGCGGACCAAGGGGAAGAAGGAGGGAAGGAAAAGACAAAATATAGAGAAGCTAGGGAACAAACAACTCATGAGAACACAAACAATCCAAGCAATAAGAAGGAACATGGAGGTAGCGCAAGTCATATGGAAGGAGGAAACGAAGATGCCAATACCCCAATGCAGGAGGCAGACAATGACTCAGAGATGACACCAAGCGAGGTAGGCACAGAGTATCATGATCTCAGAGACATTGTGTAAAGGGAAGGAATAGATCTCCCGAACATATTGGAGCAATGGAAAAGACAGGTTGTAGACAATGTGCCGGCGGAGAAACTATATCGCATCCAATACCTTTTCCTGCTAAGGGAGGAAGAAAAATCCAAAGCGATCAAGTGCATGCATGGTGAGATAGAACACTTGGGAATCAAAAAAGGTGAGGGACAACCACAACATTCACCCAAGCAGACAAGGCAAAAGAAAGGAAAGAAATCAAACAACGTAGCCCTACAAGAACTAGGAGCCCCGCTGATAAATCCAGGTAAGATAAAAAATCTCTTTCTCAACTCCCCCCCACATGTTTAAATGAATATTATAACATCGAATATAAGAGGCCTAAACATCCCACAAAAGCAAACAGTCCTTAAAAATAGATTGAGGAAGGAACAACCCAATCTCTGTTTCATCCAAGAGACAAAACGCACTATAGAAAGAATTGAAACAATCAGTAAAAAACAATGGAGTAAGTACAAGATGTTGTCTTTCGAAGGCCAATAGATGGTCGGTGATATTCACACCTTGTGGAACCCACAATTGATGAACCTACTAGTAGCTGAAGCCACGAGACACACACTTTCGGTTAACATGCAAATCATAGGTAACAAGGAGGTGATTCTATGCACTAATGTGTATGGTCCCAAAATGTTGGAGGAAAAAAGGAGAATGCTCCTAGACCTAGAAAATCTAAAGGCCCGATCCAACGACCTCCACTGGATCCTGGCAGGGGACTTCAACATCATCACAACACTTGTGGAGAAAAAAGTGGGCACCAGGAGACTAGACAGAGATGCAAAGGAGTTCTCAACTTTCATTGATACAATGGAGATGGTGGACATCAGAACCAGCAATGGCCAGTTCGCCTGGAATAAAAAATGAATAAATCACCACCAAGTAGCTACAAGGCTAGACATATTCTTGGTTTCAAAATCCATCATTCAATAGGGACTAAATTTGGACTACAATATCTTTCCATGTGGGGGGGGGGGTCAGACCAATGGCCAGTTCAATTGGAAGCAAACTTTTAAACCACTTCGAAGAACAAACCGTTTATATTCGAGAAATTTTGGATTGAACATCCCACCTTCAAGGAGAACATCAACCAATGGTGTCAAGAGGAACTACCGGATAAAGGGACACATAGGTTCAAACTTTATAAGAAACGCAAGTACATCAAACATAAACTCAAAGAATGGAATGAGGAAATCTTCGGAGACATAAACCAAGGAAAAAAAATATCAAGGACAGAATGAGAAAACTCCAGAAACTCTGTATAGACGAGGGATACACAAAATATTGGAAAAGAGATGATATCCAAATGACCTAGGAATGGGAAGCTAGATGCCAACAGGAAGAAACACTATGGCGCCAAAAGTCCCGAATCAGGTGGCTAAAGGAAGGAGAGCGAAATACCAAGTTTTTTCATAGAACAACAATTGCAAGAAGAATCCACCAAAAATTCTTGAAAATCAAGGGTCAAGATGGGATTGAAAGAGAATCCCACAATTAAATTGAAAATACTCTGGTCAATCACTTATAGGGGATAGCCCAGGAACCCAACCTATATAGAACTAATCCCATACAAAGGATAAATCAACACATCCCCAGGCTAGTCACTGAGGAAAAAAACATCAATCTAAATAAACCCATAGAAAAGGAGGAAATTGACCAAGTGGTCCAGGATATGCCCAATGGAAAGGCCCCAGGTCCAGATGGCTTCATAGTGGAATTATTCAAAGCCTGCTGGGAAGTGGTTAAACATGACGTTTATGGGGTGGTGGAAGACTCCAGACACTCGAAATCCATCTTGAAAGCGTTAAATGCCACAATGATCACTCTAATCCCAAAAGAAAATGAAGCAAGGACCCCAGACCGCTATAGGCCTATAGCTTTATGCAATGTAGTTTACAAGATAATAGACTGAAACCTCTCCTACCCACACTGATTTCACAGGAACATGCAGGTTTCGTAGAAGGAAGACAAATCCTGGACAACATCATCCATGCCCATGAGCTTATACACACGCTGAAAATCCAAAGGAGAGGAGGGATGATAATCCAACTTGAACTGCCGAAGGCTTATGAAAAAATTAGCTGGAACTATATGGCCAAGATGCTGGAAGCCTTTGGTTTCAAACAACACTAGATCAACTAGATTGTCAATCTAGTCTCAACGACAAGCTACTCACTTCTAATCAATGTAGCCCCAGCAAAACCCTTATGGCCTTCGAGAGGCATCATGAAAGGAGACCCGCTATCCCTCTTCCTGTTCATTCTAATGATGGAAGGACTAAGAAGAAGCATAAAAAGAGCAACTGCAGCAAGGGAAATAAAATGCATCAAACCTTTTGAAAACTGTTCAACCTCCACACACCAACAATTCGTTGATGATACCCTACTCCATGGCACACCCACGATCAAGGAAGCAAAAGCCTATAAAAGAATCTTAGAAGACTTTGGGGAAGCCTCAGGGGAAAATATCAACCACTGCAAATCCACGATTTATTTATTCAACACTAATCCCACAATTCAAAGAAACCTGACCAACATTTTGGGGTTTGAACGCAAAACACTCCCAACGAAATACTTGGGAACCCCCCTGACGGACAGACCTTGCAAAATGGCAACGTGGGGAGTGATCAACAAATTGCAGGAGAGGGTAAGAAATTGGACTTATAGATCTTTGAACCTGGCTCGAAAGGCTCATCCTTACCAAAGAGGTTCTACAATAAATTCGGCGTATATGATGTCATTGTTTCCCACTCCCAAAGGAATACTACAAAAGATAAGGGCCATTCAAAGAGATTTACTATGGCGAGGTGCTGAAATTAAAAAGAAATGGGCCCTGGTGGCATGGGAGAAGGTTTGTAGACCAAAAGTTAAAGGAGGCATGAGATTACACGACCCACATGTAACCAACGAAGCCTATAGGGAAAAGCTTTGTTGGAGATGGGTCAAGGACAAATTAGTACCATGCAAAAATATCTGGAAGGCCAAGTATGCCCCAAACATCAATGACCAGGATCTAATTTGGTTCATGGGCACAAGGGAGGGTCAGCTATCTTGAACCTCGCCTGGCGCAACAAGAACTAAATCCACAAACACGGTTTCTGGGAAGTCAGAAATGATAAAACAACCAGATTATAGGAGGATGCATGGCAACATGAACCCATAATGGAAAATCCAGACAAGGAGGAGCTCCAATAGGAAATGATAGAACAAGGAAAAACAAAAATCCATCTCTACTGGAAGCAAAGAAATGGTAGTGAAATATGGAGGATTTGGGACAAACTTAATCCAAAAAATAGAGAGCGGATCGCAATTGCAATGAAAGAGGTGGAGGAGGAACTAGGGAAAAGGAAAATTGCAATCTCATAGGAAGAGAACAAATTAAGGTGGGGAATTCAACTTTAAAGAAGCACGATATCTCATCATGGATCAAGATCAAGAAGACCTGGCACAACAGTGGGGAAAGATTGGGTGCAGCCCCAATGGCCAAAAATGAAAATGTTCGAATGTTTAGTTCTTCACAATTGAATTCTAACCTGGGAAAATCTCAGGAAAAGGGGTTTTATAGGTCCATCTCGATGCCACCTCTGTCAAGCTAAGGAGGAAACAACCAATCAACTCCTCATTGAATGTAGTTATACAACAAAGAAATGGGATTGGGTGGCAAGCATCTATCGCCAGTCCAATAGGATTTGAGGTAACATCAGCGCAACCATCAACAATTGGAATGAGATCTACAACGAAAATGAAATGGTGAACCTATGCTGAAATCTAATGTTGGGAATGATCATCTGGCATTATGGAAAGAAAGGAACCATCACATCTTTAGGAATGAAAGGATACCGGAAGGAAATCTCAAGGACGTAATATCCCAAATACGAGAAACGGTGCAGAGCCACAACTGGAAGGTGGAAAAAACGCAACTCATAAACCAAGACTCCTGCATCCTGGATTTTTTTCACCTAAAATACGAGTGCAACAACACACCGGTAGGGTGTGAACCGCAACTCAAAGTAGGAAACCGCAACTGGACCCCCCCTTCGTTAGGGTTCCTCAAATTGAATTTTGACGGGGCGACAAAAGGAAACCTAGGAGTGGCAGGGATGGGAGGGGTGATCAGAGATAGTGGTGGTAACATTATTTGGCTACATGCGGGGAGTATGGGAAACTCAACCAACAACGTAGAAGAATTTGGAGCCCTGGAGCTTGGCCTTGAAATCCTTAGTCACAAAAGGATGAAAAACACTATCATGGAAGGTGACTCCACCCTGGTTATCAACACCGCGAAGAGACTCCAAAATGGCACCAAAGTGGGAAGGTTTAAAGATACTGGCGCCTGGCACATTCCCTACAAAAAATCTAGGAGCACCTGAAAAATCTGAATACAGTGGATATGTGTTGGGTACGTAGGTCAGCGAATGGACTGGCGTACAAGCTAGCCAATGAGGGGGTTGGTAAGGAAGGTCTGGAACTAGACACTACCTAGATCAACATCCTGAATGGATAACTTAGAATAGACTGTATCCAACTAGCGACAAAAGACTGTGAAGGTAGCTTAAGAAAGGAAGGTCACATTGAGGAGGGCAGTGCAAGGCCTAATGGAAGGCACGTAGGACCCAGGAAGGATATGATTACCTAACACTTGGCCACCAATTACCATGAATGATCAGCAAAAACAATAGGCGAGGGTACAACAACAAGGCCCTTTGGATAATACGAGATGCGGGGAAAGCGCATGGGAAAGTGCAGACGACAAACCACATGCAATGAATGACGTAAGGCATGAGGGTGGGACATGGTCCATAATCGATCCACCATGCCAAAGTACAGGTACGAAGAGCAGCACAATTGGATCTCAACGGAGAAGGGGCAAGGAACTGCACAAGGATAAAGGCTGAGTCATCATGATCATACGAGACGCAACAGGGAAAAAGGATGAGAGAGCTCACGACAACGGGAAAACCATGTTTGGAAGGACAAGCTCGTAGCATGGGAAGATCAATAAGAGGAGAGACAACAAGAATAGACGCAAACATAAGATGTACAACAATAGGGGCTATCATAGAAACAAGGGCAGGGAAAGGAAGAATCTCTGTGAAGTGCGGTATAGGCTGAGTGTCCAACAAAGGAGATGCAACATGCCAAGAAGAATGGCGCGAATGAAATGAACACACAGGAAAATGAAACCCCTTGAAAAGGAAGTTCTGAATAGTCCACGATGGAAGTCAAGAATGGAGTAGGTGGAAAAAGATGCGGAGGGTACCTTCCAAACTCTGGTTGCACCAAAAGGAAAAGAAACCATTACACGATGGGAAAAGGAAATAAAATAAAAACGCAAAGGCAAAGCGTGGGATGCACTGGCATAGGAAGCAGACTGGGTAACTCATGATCTGGGGGCCACACAGCCCAGGGAAACCCTCTACCATAAAATGGCTAACTAAGATAATGATCGACAAAGTGAGTTTGGAAATGGAAGACGCCAGACATGAGGATAACAAGGAAAACAAGAAAACGTTGGATGAAATCATGAGTCGTCTTAGCAGTATGGAAACTATCACAAAACTATTAGTTGAGGTCGAGAAGGATTAGAAAGCCAAGATGGAGCGGTTGGCTTCTCAATTCCACCTCTACCTGCACTATGTCCATCACATGGACATCACACCGACCGATGGACACGGTGCACCAACCCACATAAGGAAGACTCACACAATTTCCCAGAAGGATGATAATAAGAGCTAGGCGGATGGTGGAAAGAAACATATCATCGTCTCGGACTAATGAAAGTTCAGTCTAATGGAAGGAATGTCGGGAGTAGTCAGGTTAGTTCGGCCCCACTACCTACTTGGGTCTAGTGTTTTGTTTCAGCTTCT
>JZKD02S2314021.1:1106171-1120375 GCA_000966675.3 Picea glauca
TCTTATTGCAAATCCCATGAGCACTTGGAGATTTTTCTCCCTAGAAAAAACCTTTTTCTTACCAATGGGGAGATGCCTATTGCAAATGTTCAATCAGTTTATGAAAACATATCATTGAAATATCTCAAAAATTAGGATAAGGTGGAAAAGAAGATGGAAGACACTAATACCTCTCAAGCTTTAATTCATTCTATCAATAACCCTTTCATTGGCAGTGAACATTTGGTTACTCAATGCAAACTAAATAACCTTATGGAAAACATAAAAGAGGAAGTGATGAAATTTGAAGCCTTATGGGACATTTAACAGATTAAGTGATGAAATTTGAAGCCTTGTGAAAAAGTCAAAAGATGAAGTGATGAAATTTGAATCCTTATGGAAAAGTGAAAAGCTGAAGTGATGAAATGTAAAGCCTTAGATGGAAAAATACATAGTGTTTTAACTCATCTACATAATTGTGCTAGAGACTTTCATCCATCTAGAAGTCATACAAACCACTAGCTCTTCCAAATATGAGATTAACTTATAATTAATTTACAATTCCAAGAGTCAAGGATCTCCGAGATAAAGTAGAAAAAACATGAACTAGTCAAGATCTATAATTTAGATATAACACGATTGGTATCCAAAGGGGAATTAACTGATATGGTTTCCCCTTTAGAAGGGGAGATGTAGGTCCAAAATTCAAGGCGAAAAACAACCTTCAATATTTTAAGAATTTAAAATTTTCTCATGGTCTCATATCAATATTGATCCTATGAAATTAGAAAACTATTTTTCTAACCATAGAAAAGGTGAATAGACCATTGCAAAGAGGTTGGATCATTGGTATATAAAGGACCCTCTTATGATTCTTATTTAAAAACACAGATCTCTAGCACTGAAATGGGGTAACTCTAATAACTTCCCCATATTGCTTGAATTTGAAGACAGGGGATCCAATCACCTGTAATCTTTTTCCAATGCACAATATTGAAATTTATGTTAAAACTTTCCTTGTTGTATAACCTCCCTTTATTGCACATACAATTGATTTGATTTTGTAGCTTCTATATTTCTATCCTTCAAATCAGATACATACATGCTTATGATTGATGCATGCATCTCATGAACCCTCCTATTGAGTACATAAACTACTTTATTCTCCTTGAATTTGATATGCTTAATATCAAAGTCGTATTCACTGAGGAATTATAGCCATTTTCATGTCTGGCATTTAAAGTTGATTGTCCAAACAAATATTTCAGACTGTTCTGGTTTGTCCTCAATTCAAATCTCCTTCCCACAAGGTAGTGTCTCCACATCTTCAACACATGAATAATGGATTTTAGTTCTAATTCATGCATGGCATAGTTCCATGCAAGTTCCTTGAGATTCCTAGACTCATATAAAACCACATAATTGTTCTAGGTAAGGACACCACCCAATCCTTCTTTGCAAACATTCGTGCACACTTAAATTTTTCATTTGGATCAACAATATTTATCACTAGTGCACTTGTTAAAAATGATTTCGAATGAATAAATCCTTTTTCATGTTCCTCAATCCATTCAAACTTCACACCCTTCTTCTACAAAGAAGTTATAGGATGTGCAATCTTTGAAAACCCTTTTAGAGATATTCTATAGTAGCATGCTAGTCCCATGAACGACCTAACCTTTGTGAAATTCCTTGGAGTTTCCCATTATCTGATTGATTTGATGTTATCTACGCCCACTGTTATGCCTACTTATGAGATTATGTGACCCAAATAATGGATTTGCCTCTGATAAAATGAACATTTACTCAACTTTTCATAAATTTGATGTTCCGTTAAGACTTGTAGTACCATCCTTAAGTGTTGGTCATGCTCCTATTCAATCTTAGAGTACATAAGCATGTCATCTAGGAAAAAAATGACAACCTTATCCAAATACTTTTTGAAAATGGCATTCATCAAACACATGAATACAACTAATGCATTTGATATCCCAAATGGAACCGCTACAAATTCATAATAACCATACCTTGTTCAGTAGGTGGTCTTGCTTATATATTCATCTTTAATCCTTAACTAAAGGTAGCATGATCTGAGATTAACCTTGGAAAACACCTTGGCATACTTCAATTGGTCAAAGAGATCATTTATCCTTGGCGAAGGATATTTGTTCTTCACTATCACCTTATTCAACTACCTAAAATAAATGCACAGTCGTAAGGTTCCATCCTTATTATTTAAAAAAAAAAATAGGGGATGATCTCAGAAGATATCGATGGCCACCGACCAATTCCACTAGCTCAAAATTTAGTTTTCCACCTTGGCAGTTTTTCTATAGTTTTTTGGGTCCTAAACTTCTGGGGCCATTTTGAGGCACTCAAGGACGTTTTTTTGACATTTGGGGGCCCAAACGACAACCAAAGACTATGAATTAGGCCTAGTTGAATTTTTTTCATCTCATCTAGACATTTCCAATGAGCTCTCGTGCACCCAAAAAGAAGATCGTATGCAAAAGTTATGCCCTCGAGAGGTTGACGTATCAACTACCCCCATCAAGGGCCACAAACCTTTTGGCGCATCATCTCTCGAGGTTAGGGTTTTGAATGTTGATGGTTTTATCATTTATTCATTATGATAAAAGATCTTTTTGAGCCTCATTATAATGACATATTCTTGTGAATGAGCATAATCGTCACATCTCTTGTCAGAGATAAGCTACCACCATTCTAGCGAGTTCATTCACTATGTATTTTTACAGTTTATGTACAT
This sequence comes from Picea glauca, assembly GCA_000966675.3. Lineage (NCBI taxonomy): Eukaryota > Viridiplantae > Streptophyta > Pinopsida > Pinales > Pinaceae > Picea > Picea glauca. The sequence goes on from JZKD02S2314021.1 coordinate 1,108,918, forward strand.
TTCTTTCATTAATATAAATTGTGTATTATTACATCTCTATGTTTCTTGCAATATCTATGTGTATTTCCTTATTATATTTCTGCCTTCATTTTATTATCAAAATAATTTGGATCAGTGATATTAGAGCAAGTTGCTCCTTGTTGTTTCTTAGTGCATGTCCCCAACGAGGTTGGGGTTTAGAGAGTTGGGTCTCAAGCTAGTTTCTCTCAAGGATAAATGCTCTCACTGCCCCAAGCAACCTCCCATGGTGAAATAATATAGAGACGATGGAGTAGGATATTATATTCATCTGTTGCTCGAGGAATCCCTCACACGACAAAGGGATGAAATGTTGGAAATTTTTTTCCAAATCCTTCGACGAATGTCGAAAACAACAGATCCATCTTCATCAAGAAACCACTTTGGAGGTGCCACCCCTTTCAAGGTACAAGTTAATTTTTATATTCCTATGTTTGAAGTTCAGATATATGCAGATGCTTTGGAAAAGTGGTTAAATGTGCTAGAAGGTTATTTCTCTATCCACAATTTTTTTGATAGGGAAAATATCACCTTTGCACTCCTTAAGGATATCCCCCATGTCAAAAATTGGTGGGAAACTTACTGGGAGAAAAATTCCACACAGGATTCTGAAATGTTTGAGGTCAAACCCACTTTGGATTTTTTTTATGGATGTTGTTAAAGAAAAATATTAGCTTGTTGGAAACTATGATGAACAGTACATGATATGGACCACACTATCTTAGTAAAGGGACAAAACAATGTTGGAGTTCACAAATACCTGCCATACCTTGCGCACCAATTTGGATATCAAAGACTCTGAGTAGTATCTAATTCTAAAATATCGTGGGTGTATACACAAGTACATCCAAACATAAATGGAATTTCTGGACATCTCGTCACTAATAGTCGCTTATCTATTTGTTGCAAAAAATGAGAAGAAAATTAAGCAACAGAACAAGAAAGAGTTCAGGTCTACAACAACCAAAGTATAGTAAAGGAAGCCCTAACTCATAGAACTACCAACCTCAAGAAAACCAGTCCAATCCATAGGAAAAGAAGGGTAACGAGAAGATGAAGAAGGGAACTAGGAAGTGGTGCGACTTCCAGAAAATCCCTTGACACAACACTGATGGATGTCACTAAAAATAGTCATTGGTGGATGAGCTCAAATACAAAGAGTTGAAACTTGACTTGGACTTAGATTTAGAAAAAAATAAAAGGAAACAGATCATCGATGCAGAACCCACTACTACCATCGTGACCACCACAATACAAAGAGAAAAACTAGAGGATCTTGAGGAGGGGGAGTGCCTCTTCCATTCACATATGTGGGTGAATGGGACCCCACCACATTTCATTGTTGATAATGGAACAAAAAATAACTTCATCTCGGCAAAGGTTATAAATTAGTTGGATTTGTTGCAAACACCACACCCATAACCATACAATATCTAGTGGCTTCACCAGGGATGAGATATATGTGTTAGACAATGTTAAGTACATGAATAATATGCAAATATATTTCAGCAATAAACCAATAATAAACACCAAAGCATTCACCAAAACACTCAACACAAGAATGTAAACAAAACCCTTGAGGTAGGGTAACATCATATATTAATACTTAAGGAAGGATAACACTCCTTAAGCAATGCTTGATACATTTACAATATTCTTCAATCTATTTCATTACATTTCTTACACTTATTTATATAGCTCTCTCTATCCCCTAGGAACCTTCTAGAGAGCCATCTCACATTTATTACGTCTAACTACCATAGTGGGTCTTTATTAATATAGTGGACCTAGTCCACCTTACATTGAATGACCACATTCTCATATATTAAATGACTTCCACTAATAATACATAACCACATTCCCATTGGGTACCTCCCTAGGTACCCCATATTGCCTCCCTAGGTATACTACATTCCACCCCCCTTCACATGTTTCATCCTCGAAACACGATAAGAAACCATACAATATGATCGACTAAGAAATGTATCCAACTGGTACCAAGTATGACCATCCATCCATCCCAATGAAAGTTGAACATGATGTCCATTTGCTGCCTTGACACCCTGATCTTGATCTACATTATGTCAGTGTTTCCATGGGATTAGTTCTCTATCCTGATGTCTTCGTGTAGTGCTAGTAGGCCTCCATGCACCTCTTGATTGGTTTCCTTTTTGGTTCCCCGCGGGTGCATAATTGTGTTTATACACATGCCCTTGCCTTGATTACTGTGTTTCTCTATATGATGTGGATGGTGATATACAACAATTGTAGGAATCTGTTCTTTTTTCTTCAAATATGCAACACTTTGTTCCTTTGAGTCAATGGCCTCTTTAGCTTCGAGATTATGTCCTTCCTGTAGTTTTTCTTCATCTCCTTTTGTAGACTCTGCTTCTGATTGAACTTTAGACTCGTAAATAACTTCTTTTCTAGCCTCCATGGGCCCATATTTCTTACTAAGAGACACATCCTACAATGTGATTTTCTTTTTCTTGTACCACAACTTCAAAAGCTTCTTTTTCACATTAATATTAATGGTACCCATTGATTCTATCCAAGGATATCCCAAAACAATATCCAAATCATCCATATCTGTAGCCTAAAAATATGAATGAAACACACATTTATCCATAGTAATCTTCAAATCTTTAAAAATTTGAAGATGTTTATCAACAACCTATGTGTTGTGAATATTCTTTTTAGGAACTTGCAATCTATTAACCAACTGAACATTGATAAAATTTTGCTGGAAACTAGGGTTAATAGAAACAATGACATTTTCTTTATGAATACAACCATGAACCTGTAATATATATTTGTCACATGAAAATAGACCCTTGGTGCTCTCTTTATCTTGTTTTCCAACATGAGACCACTTATCTAAAATATTTTTTTCCAATTATTCATCTCGAAGTCTCATCAGCTAGAAATAGTCCACTGATTCCTTCCATGTTGAGGCATCCTCTCTGAAATGAAGAAATAACGTAAATTTACACCGTTCTTTCCATTCTGACTTATGAGACTTTATAAATTCTTAAATACTAGGACCATTATCCTTCCCAATAAAATGAATCTTGATTGGAATAAATTTGCAGCAAAAACTAGGGTTTAAAAATAAATTACTGCAGAAAATCGCGGCTTTTTCCGGAAAAACCCTGAAAAACTGCTGAATTTAAAATGCTCATAAATTTACTTCCTGGACTCCGTTTTGGCCGATTTGTTTTTTGAAATTGGGTATTTTTCCGAGAGTAATTCAAATATCCATTTTTTTTTTCCAAATTATACACATAAAGTTTCATATATGAACCTGAAGTGCGCCACCTTTCCCTTGAAAAAATCTGCAAAAAGAGAAAAAAATTATCCCCTTTTTTGGCCAAGGAAATTTCTATGATACCAATTGTTAAGTACCTAAATAATATGAAAATATACTTCATCAATAAACCAATAATAAACACCAAACCATTCACCATAACACTCAACACAATAATGTAGAAAAAACCTTTGATGTAGGGTAACACCATATATTAATCCTTAAAGAAGGATAAGAGTCCTTAAGCAATGCTTGATACATTCACAATATTCTTCACTCTATTTCATTACATTGCTTACACTTCTTTATATATCTCTCTCTATCCTCTAGGAACCTTCTAGAGAGCCTTCTCACATTTATTACATCTAACTACAACAATGGGCCTTTATTAATATAGTGAACCTAGTCCACCTTACATTGAATGGCCACATTCTCATATATTAAATGAATTGCACTAATAATACATAACCACATTCCCATTGGGTACCTCCCTAGGTACCCCATATTACCTGCCTAGTTATACTACAGACAACAGTGTCGCCTATCCTATGACATCAATCCCTTTAAGGATGTGGTACTGTGTGATGTTGGCCCACTATAATTCTATGATTTTCTTTTAGGCTAGTCACATATGTGGAAGTTTCATGTTTTTTACGAGTCTTGACCCTATAGTGTCATTGTTACTCTAGGGTTCAAATCTACAGGGTATCATATGTAGTTTCGACTAATGTCTTGAAAAAGAAGTGTTGCAAAGTAGTCTCCCATACTACAAAACTTAACTTCTTCACAATATGGTCAGAAGGTGAACAGAAGGACACTGAAACCACTGCATCCTCATCCCAATACCTTTTTATCTAGCATAAGCAGATCGAAAATATTTTATAAGAGCACAAAGATATTCTTACTTTACCTACAGGGGTGCCTCCACACTCCCAATCAAGAAAAGATATAATAGATCCCTTCATATCTCTATTGGCCACAACCCTTTTCAAGTGTGCTTGGGGTTCTAACCATTAATACCCATTGATATAGTCCTTCATGATGTAGCTTCACCGACAAAGTCCTCCCACACTCAAACTAAGGAATATCATGCAACCAAATTGATTGAATGGATCCATGCCCCCAAGAAACCAACTATTTCCAAGTACAAACAGGACAACATCTTCAACAAGGAAAGCAACTCACCAAGGTTCAAATTCAGTGAAATATTCCCCATCTCCCATGTGAACTTGATGCAATGGAGACCATTGATTCCTAAGGGGGGGGGAATGATATAGGTATATATCAGTGGCCACCCACCTATTCCACTGGCTCAAAATACAGTTTTTTGCCCTGGAATTTTTTCTATGGTTTTTCAGGTCCTAAAATTTTGGGCCCATTTTGAGGCCCTAAATGACATTTTTTGACATTTGGGGGCCCAATAAATAGCTAAAGGCTCTAGCCCATACCAAGTAAAAATGTTTTCTTCTTTTCTATACCTTTATAATGAGCTCTCATGTTCCCCAAATGAATATCATATGCAAATGTTACACCCTCAAAAAGTTGACGTATCAACTATCCCGAGCACTCCAACAAACCTTTTGGCACTTCAACTCTCGGGGTTAGGGTTTTGGATGTTTATGGTTTTATCATTTGTTCTTTATGTTAAAAATTATTTTTGAGCCTCATTTTAATGACATCTTCTTGTAAATGAGCATAGTCATCACATATCTTCTCAGAGATGAGTTGCCACAATTCTAGCGAGTTCATTCACTCTATATTTTTACAGTTTTTGTAAATTTATTTCATTAAAAGAAATTGTTTTTTATTGTATCTCTATTTTTCCTACAATATCTATGTGTATTTCCTTATTATATATCCACCTCCATTTTTTTCTCAAAATAATCTCGATCAGGGGCACCCGAAGGTGATACACTTGGGTGCATGTACCCCTTATTCAACAACTCATCAAGCTACATTTGCAATTCATTAACCTCTAGTGTGCTCATTCAATAAGGTGTCTTGGACACTCAAGCTACTCTTGGAATTAGGTTAGTGGGGAAATATTTGTCTCTTTTAGGTGGTAAGCCTAGTATTTATCCAAAAAAATATTCAAATTCTCCCAGAACTACAAAGTCTTAAAGACTTGGAACTTTATCCTTGGTTACTTCTTCCATGTGAACTGCATGTATTTAGCATCCCTTCCTAATGCTTATTTTCAACTTCCTAGTTAAAATTTCCCTAACTTTCACTCCTATTGGAATTCCTTAAATTGATTTTAAGTTTCCTTCATCATCAAGACAAGTGAAGGCCTTGTTGTATCAGTTCAGGACATCATGATTATTTTCCAACCAATACATCCCAATTAGGAAATCATAAGATCCTAGTGAAATGATGTTTAAATATCCTTTTCGTCTCAGTCCATTCATTTCCAATGGATGTTAGGATATTTAGACACTTAGGAGTTAGTTAAGTTGAACTTGTTCTACTGTCTCTTTACATTAAAGTGTGTCTCTTAGTGTGCTTCTTTAGTATTCATTAATATGCATTTGTAGTTAGGAAATGCAACAATCACAATATGTTCTCGACATAAAGTGATCTGATGGCTCATACTCTCCTTGATCTTAAAGGATACATTGATTCGTGGATGAACACCCGATTGTTCAACGATCTCTATTTAAAGAGTATAGAGGGTCATTTTTTTATGATTGATTGTGAGAAAATATCTTTTAAATCTATTTGTAACATTTTTCTTTTTCATTAATAAATATCTCCAAGTGGCCACGTTGGCTAGGGCGATGGATGTTTCCCCACAAGGGTTTTACCACATAAAACATCAGTGTGTTGATCTTTCATCTTTTTTTGTGAGTGGTCACTAAAGGTGTATGTCCTCTATTGTAATACCAGTGTTTTCTAACATGGTATGAGAGAACATTTGAAGACTCGTTCTCATTGTAGATCAAGATCTTGAAGTCATGTTGATGCATATGTATTTTTGACATTTACATACATTTCTAGGATGAGAGGAATATTTTCGTTGCGTTTCGAGTTCTTCTTTCATCTAGAAACACTTTTTGTTTCACCTGAAAAGGTTTCTATTTTCCCAAGATATGATCATTTCAGTCAGATCCGGAGGTACAAAACCTTAATAGGCCCTTTTAAATTTTTACAGAGACAATATTTCAGTTTTATTTTGGTTTTCTATTTCTTATTTCCGAGTTGCTACTTTTTTCAATCTGCATATGCTATTTTCTCTATGATCTATGAAATCTAGACAAATCAAAAATCGAGTTGAAAGGGTTTTACTATCTTCATATACTCTTTGTCATGTGTTGATCCGGGAAATCCTTAGACACCACCTATTTCTTTACATATATACATGTGCAGTATCTAACTTGATCCAGAATAATTTACTGATCGTATTGAGGTGGTTTGCAGAATTCTGATGAAATGCTCTTTACCTAAGAAATCATAAAGTGATGATTGATTTTATTTATAGTGATATGACACAACAAAAAATTAAAAAATAAAATTACATAGAGATAACATAATTGTGTTTAATCTTTAAGTTCACTTCAAGCCAATAAAAACTGCTTTCTCCATCTCAAATATCAAAATCACATGTAAAATGACTCACATATGCCAATTTAATAGACTCTCTTTGATTCCATAACTCAAAACAATAAAATAAGTTCACCATTGAAATCCTTTTGAAATTATGAGAAATTTGACTATAAAGTCGACCAATTTCCAAAATGGCTTATTTACACCCTTTTGGACACACAAAACAATGCATTAAATGCTCATTAATGAAAATTTTAGATAAAACTATTACAAATGAAATCAAATCACTAAATGGACCTCAAATTCACGATCCTTGCGAAAAATCATGAAAAATGAGTATAAAGTTGCCTAGGCTTCGTCACTGTACCTCATGACAAGATTTACGAAACAATATATTTAATCTCTTCCCGGAATGCAAATCGAGACATATGTATGACCTTGAAATCCATACCCTGTCTAGAAAACTATGACACCTCGTGATCTATGTGGGCCTCAAAATTCATGCATACCTCAGACTGTGTGTAATGCATTGGGATCCATTCCTAATATATAGGGTGGAGGCCCGCCAACCTTACCCGAACTTCATGCTAATGTCGACATATTAATTAATGAATTTAGTTTGGGCTTGTTGTAACAAATTCCATATTTGGAAAGGTGGTTAGAGAAGGTTAATGTAGGTCATTGGCTGGATGGAAGGTCTGGGGTTTGAAACCCACATATGTTACACACCAAAATGTCACACTTGAGTTTCGCACCCTAAGTGTCGTAAGTGTCACAAAGTGATGTATGCACCTTGTTAAGTGTCGTGTGCACTATTGCAAGTGTCGTATGCACCTTACCTAGTGTCACATTCACTTTGTTGAGTATCGCAACACCTTGACACCATGAAAGAACATTTGTCACAATCCCTAGTCAATGTGGAGGAGAAATATATCATATGAAGGTCAAAATACTACGTGCACATGAATTATTCCTTATTATTCATAAAAAGGAAATTAATTTATTGTGAGAATCCACCTCACATTTAGTTTCCTAATCTCAAGGAGAAGTTGAGAATCTCATGGATGGTTGAGAGATTTTCTCAAACCAAAATCCTAATTCGGTGGATCTTGAGAAATATTTCCTCCTTAAAATCCTTGAGAGATATTTCCTCCTTAAAATCCTTGAGAGATATTTTCTCCCTAAAAATCTTGGAGATCCCAATTTAGTGGATCTAGTGAGTGATCTTCTCCATGGTGGCTAAGCCTCCAAATCCTATATAATGAGGTCTTTCCATGGTGAAGGGGAGGAAGATTTGAGGTATCAAACCTTTGATCCTTGGGAAAGAATTCAACATTTTTATCTCAAGATTCGTGCAAGGGGCTAGACGAGGAGATCTTAGAGAGGTTGCTACTGCATCAATTGTGGTCTGTAAGTATCTATTTTTGGATTTCCAATTAATATATACTTGGCATATTTCCTTCAAGTCTATGTCTTGTTACATTTTATTGTCTAATTTTCGTAGATAAACTTTTCTTATATAATCTTGTAGAGTAGGAGATAGCTTTTTTCCTTTGTTGTCCATTGCATATATCAATTTGCATCAGGGATCTTGGAAATCAAGTTCGGGGATTGGAGGTAGTGAAGAAAAATGTCAAAATAGGTCCATCATATCCTTTCTCTCCTTCTCATTCTGATTGGCTAAGATAATTTTAAATGGATGTTAGTGTCTACTTGTAATTTTTCTATCTTGGTATAGGGGTCTAGTAATCCAAGGGAAGTTTCATCTGTCTGCAAGAGAAACATTTTGTAACAAAAATTGGAGACTCCACTGGGGAAGAACTTTAACTAGTTTTTCCTCTTTTTCATCTTATATCCTTTTATTGTGATTATATATTGATTGTTTTATGATTCTTTCTAACCTATTTCCCCTTTACTCTTCCTCATTGAAGAGTTTACAGAGCCATTGACTGAGTCTCTACTGAGTTTGAGCTTGTGGAAGTCATTTTTAAACTTTTCAGAAACTGGTCCTCCCCTGTAGTTTACACCAGAGCACCACTTACCTAAATGGCACTCCCCTAATCCTGCTAGAGGGTACCATTATCCTAACTGGAACTCCCCTAAGCCTCCTAGATAGTTCCATTCTCCTGAATGGCGCTGTCTCTTTGAGAACAGAGCCGCCAATCTCCTTGTTTTGGTGTTTTTTCACCTTTCTACCTACTTTTTCTCAATCTTCTATTGAGAGTTTTTTTTTCCCAGTGACTCCTGATTATATTTGACTTTGTTTGGAATGAGATTTTGCATTTATCACTCATTGTTATAATTGTTGAGCTTGCAAACCTCTTCTAAGTTGTGATATTGGTTCACCTTGATTTTCACTAGTTTGGTCTTTGTCTTGTAATGTTTTCAATTATCTGATTGATGGAAGAAGTTTGTAAAGGTTTGATTGGTCCTAAGTTTGTTTTCAATCTTATTTAGAAAATCTCTCTCTTTTGAATGATTGAGACTCTTTTTCTTACCACAACCTAGCTTGAATGCCTTTCCTTGCTGCTCATTTTTAAAGATTGTTGAGTGATTATCTCTTTCTATTTTTCATTGTTTGGGTTCTTGTTGGAGACATTCTGACATTGTGCTTTCTTGTCAACCTTTTGAGTTCTTGATTGAGCGAGTTATTTCACACTTAGTTTATCTCAGTTCTCGTCACTTTTGAGTGCATTTCTTGTTCGATCTTTTTACTTCATATTCCTTTGCATGTGCATTGGATTATTTCATTGGAAGTAAGGAAGTATAAAGAACTTGCATTTGATTTAGGTTCATTGAATTTATAATCAAACGAACATAATTTGACTACATTCAAAGTTTTGGGGCGGTACATGTTTGTAGTCTGCATTTGGTAATCTGCATTGGGTTTACACATTTGGGAATGGAAAAAGACTCTTCTCCTTTCCATAGATAGAGTTCATCGAATAAAAATCTTTACATCTCATTCTATTGTACTCTTTTGTAGTCGAAGTCATGAATATCATCAGTTTCGATTCCATATCCTTGAGTGAAAAACAACCTAATAATCAAATCACTAATTAAAATCTACTTGGAATTTATTCTTTCCATGGCGTTGAAAACCTACATTATCTCAAGTGTAGGGATTTGGAGTAGGTGTTGAGAATAACTTTCCAAAGACATAAAAAAAAAAGAATATTGCGATAGGGAGAGAAAATCCAATTTTTCGTATAAGCATAGTTGGGACCCCCTCTCACACAGGGGTTGAAAACGAGGTTGTGTACGGGAGAGTAGTGAAGATTACCCCTCTGAAGCTTAGCCAAACATAGTGGAAAGAGAGTATATTGGGTTTTTTCTTGAGAAACCATTGGTTTAATTTGGTCTCGATGCTTCATGAATCTCGAATCCATTCGAGGTCCTCTAGAGTTTACCATTCCTCTTGTCTTCAGTCCGCTAGAATAATTTCGAACTTGATATTGTGCCCATACGTTCGATTCTGACTGTCAATTGTACCCACTTGGAGGATGACTACAAGTCAGTAACCTTAGTGGCCTTTATCTTTAGGTTTCATACACAAGGTGAATATGGAGGGGAGTCTTTGATGTAACTAGGTCAGACGCTGGTCAAACTCACTCAGAATCCTTGGAGGTTAACCCACATATAGGCCATGTGGGAGCTTGCACCAAGGTGTAAGTACATTAATAAGGTCACCAATGTAACTAATCCACCCTCTCTATCTCAAACCCTTTTCATATTGATCCTACAACATCAGGGATGATTTTAAGGATGGAAATTTATATTAAAATGTAGAAACATGGGCTAATGTTATTGGATAAATCTGTGAGTGCGGACACAAACCGATCTCCCTGGATCCACCTGGATCTAGAACAAAACAGGACAGAATAATACTCTTTCCCTATATCTAGACTATTGAATGAACTAGGAGGTAAGAATCATGAACATACCTTATGATTCGCTTCCTTGGGTATTTGTTGTTCCATCTTCACTCCAATGCTCTTGTGCCATCCAGACCACAACAGTACAAACTAATCGAAGTGTAGACAATTCAATATATTCAATAGCTAATCTATACATATGATCAAGGAGTTATGTAATAAAGCGATATCAACTTTATGGAAAAGAGACATATTACTGTATTAAATTAAATATGAAAGAGAGATTACAAGATAAGCCTTGATGTCGTAAGGTCCCTTCCAACTGTCCTTCGTTCCCCACACACTTCTTTCTCTGAGGATTTTGAGACCATAGATCTGATAGCTACTCACAATCTATCTTGACAAAGAAAATCTCAAAGCCACTCCAACCAAGCTAATAATTCCAAACTCAAGAACCCAAGCTCAAGCTAACAAAAGCTAACTTTCTCTATGATAATTCCTCTCCTTTTATAAGTTGAAGAAGATAAGGTGAGGAGGTTACGATGATCCCACTAAATCATGAAAGCGAGTAAGATCCAAACCATTCGGATGCTACCTCATCATAGAAGCTTCTCCTTCTAGAAGATTCGAGAAAACGCTCATTTTTCCCACGTGCTGGAATTCTCACACCCTAGCTATAGAGCAACCTGCGAACACCTCGCACCCTGGCTATAGT
>JZKD02S2314021.1:1137816-1163501 GCA_000966675.3 Picea glauca
AAGAGATATTTGAACTCTCCATCCTTTCCCTTTCCTTCCACCCAATAATATATGAGAGATAATAAAAATTTACATTAAATCATCATCATCAACCAATCATCACATAGAACCTGATAATGCTTCCAGAGACTTCTTCAATTTTTGCAATTATTCAATTCTTGGAGTACTATGAGCCTATAGATAATATTACTCAATTTATTCTTTGAAACTCATCCAAGTTTCACTCCTTGAATCCTCCCCAAAAAGAAGTTATAGAAAGAATGGTAGACTTTATTCAATTCTTGTCTATTCGAGAGAGTGAACTTGCACAGAATGCCCCACGCTCAATATTTAACATCCGATTCTAAAAATTGCACAAAAGAAACTGTAGTCCGTACTCTTTCCAATGAAATTTGTCCCACTTCATTTGGATTCTCTATGAAGAAGTTATGACTGTTTTACCCAGAACACCTGTTTATTGACTAGCTTCAGGACTAGTCACAAACCCTATCTTCCACAGAGTGTATCTCCATAATTATAGTGAATCAAGAGCTGAAACTTTTACCAGAGGTACCTTAATATGTCTTCTCAATACCATAGCGATTGCAACATTTGAATCGTTCTAGAAAAAAATTTATAGCAAAAATGGTAAGATGACCTAAAAATAGCATACCTTAGAACACATCACCAAAAGACTTCATCCTCCCTTGAAATCCAGCCTTCTTTACTTCTGATTTCCTCTGAAATTCAAATTTCATATCAAATGAATGTATAAGGATGTGTATTTATACCATTTATGTCACTTCCTTTTAACATTAGGGCCGACCTGACACTTTCTTATTTTCTAATTCTTTTCTTTAATTATCTTCAGGGCCTACATGTACTTCTTTCTTCAATTCACTTTGTCATCTTCAAAAATTCATTTCTCCTCAACCATGAGGATCCACGTGACATGCCACATACTACCAGAAACAACATGATGTATACTATTCATCCATGGGTGTTTTATATGCATGTGCATTGTTCTTCATTTCCAAATACCTTCATCAATCTTGCGATCCAAAACCCATGACTAGGGTTGACATCAATGACAACAACCAATATTCCAACAAGAATGTACAGGTACTTATGTATTTAAGGGAAGCTACTCCAAACATGACAATAGTTCTTGGTATTAGCAGGGAGAGGTTATATGGCTACTGGAAAGAACTATACTTTGGTCCAATGGTTACTTGGATTCTGCATCAGATTCAATGTCGAATTCAACATCATCATCAGAGGCATTGTCAGAGGTCAGAATATGTGAGAATCCTACCAGTAAAATGGGGAGAATGAGTCCATAAGTAAAACATCTTTAAAATTTTGTAAATATTTATATATTTTGTAAATATAATATGCATATGTGTAAATATCCTAAAGTCTATTTCAAGGCTTGTAAGCCAATCATTTAAATTATAAGAGTGAGAGGGACTCTATAAATTTTCTATATTTCCACCTTATATGTTGTAAAGAGTGAGAGGAATATCATTAGAGATTTCTATATAGCCACCTTACCCTTTGTTATATAGTGAGAGGAATCTCATTAGATATTTCTAGATAGCCACCTATACATGTTATTTTACAGTGAAAGGAATTCCGTTGTAGATATTTCTAAGCCTTTAGACAACAATATAGGAAAATGTGTTGTCTTGTAATCAACAAAAGGGATACATATGGCTTGAATTTTCTAAGACAACATTCCTGATTCTGAATACTGAAAGTGAAGGAACAAAATGATGTAGACAATTGGAACATGTAGATCATGAGTGGAAAGAGAATCGAAGTAATGAAAAACTTTCTAGAGTTGGTAAAGGAGAGATAATCCTCTTCAAAAATAAGAGGAATAAAGGTGCATATTATAAGCATATTTAAATATTGTCATGTTCGTATGTATGTATACCTTGAACATAAGTAATAAAGTTCAAATGATGACAATACAAGAAGAATTGTTATTCAGGGCAAGAACGATAATGGACAGAGTATTCCTTTAGGGACTCCTACATATACATCAAGCAATACAAGAAAAAAGAGTCCACATGGGAAAGGAATAGATGATCATTTGAATTGGTTTCATATTGGATGATATGGACTATATTTAGAAATAGGAGATGGGAGTGGATGTTGAATATAGGTACATGTATTACACATATTTAATGAACAACAATTTTTTTTTTAGGGAATCTATGAGCCAGAACCATAGCTATTAGAGACAATGTCAGAAGTCAAAGTTAGAGCTATATTCCAGAGAAGTAGATATAAGTGAATTTATGTAGTACCTAAGATCGAAGACCAAAGATGAAGACTAAATTCCAAAAGACTCGACAATATGGAAGAGTGGATTATTATCACTAAGTTGTAACTTGAAAAGATATACTTTTGGAGGTCCAAAAGTTCTTCGATGGGAAGGTGTGATCCAAGAATATCTAAGGAACGCTCACAAAGATCCAAGAGGATCCAGAACACTCACAGAGGTTCCAGGGGATCCATGAATTCTCAAAATTAAAGTGTCTCAAATCATCTCGAAAAAAACATCATTGCATAGAGCTCATCGTCAACTTTCCAATGATGAAAACCACGAGTCAAACAGAGTTCATATGCAAACATTATGAACATTCAAATTTCAGGTCAAAACAAGCCAAGTCAAAGGTCAAAGAGTAAAGTAAAAATGGTGAAATGTGTCAACACTGCAAGGGTAACACATGGCACATGATTATTGGCAGCAGACTAGGAGATCATACAATGACAATTTGACAAGTGGCACATAGGTTGACAAGTGGCACACATGTGGACCAATACTATGATGACAAGTGGAAAGGTCATCCAATGAGAGGATTCCACATGGCAACCTCCCATTGGCCTATATTGTCAAGTTTATATAAACGTTTAGGAGTCGATAAGGATTGAATCTGTGTCCTCCCAAAGGCCTATCAACATCTCCATTACCATCATGTTACTTTATTAGTTCTTAACATATCTATGTCATATATTTTATTTTAGGTTTAATTGCAACATGGTTGAGGGGGAGAGGGCCAAGGGTCGAATCCCTCGACCCTTAGCCCTTGGTCTATGTATTAACCCATATAACCATATGTAAAAGTTGCACGGGTAGGCTAGTGGATATACCAACAAATTCACATATGGTATATACCATATATTATAACCACCAAAATAATAAATTCAAAGTTTAGTCTCGGAAATCATGCTCGAGGGTACCAAGGTTGTGAGGCTACACTATAAAGCATGCCAAGGGGTACCTTGACGAATTTTCAAGAAACTTTTACTCATTTCGCATGATTTTTCGCAAGGAATCTAATGATGCACTATGTTTCTGAATTTGAGCAACATATGAAAAGGTCATTGTAAAACACAACTTTTTGAGCATTAATAAAAGAAGGTCTCTATTGGAAGCGGACCCAAAGAGGTATCCCAAATTTGTGTATGTGATTACAATATTGTTGTTCATTTCAAGTTCAATTGTTTGTATGTTAATTATCATTAAAGAGGAATTGGTTAGATAAGGCTTTCACATGTAATTTGCATATGGTCAAGTGATCATTTTATTTCGAGAATCAAGTAGATGTTTATGTGTATTTAAAATTATCATCATATAAGGATTTTCTGGGTCATGCACTCTGTGCGATCTTTGTAAATCATAAACAAAGGGAAAATTTTCATTTTTCTGGGTAAGCTAACCGATATCTAACCCTCGTTGTTGTCAAGAAGTGAAACTTTTTGTGTGTGTTAAGGCATAAAAATATTTTTTTATGGAGCATGCAACCCAAGGGAATCTTCAACAACAACAACATCATCATTATCAACAAAAACAACAACAATAACAAAAAACCATCATCAACTAAAACAACAACCCCAATCCTCCTTCTTAAGACTATAATGTGTTTTTCACTAGATCACTTGGTTGAAAGTTACTTTACTTAGTAAGAGGTCTTGAGTTCTAGTCTCTTTTTTGGTTCTTTTTTTGAAAAGTTCATGCATTCATTATAAAGTTCATTTCACTTAATTATAAAAGTGAACCAATATTAAATAACCTTAATATTTTATTTTAAGTTATTTTTTGCATGCAACTTTCATTTACAGTGTAACTTCATTGTAAAAGTTACGAAAATCCAGTCACTTGCACGAATCTCTTACAATGAGAATGATGATACTTCAACAATTTCCTTCCCCTTCACCATGGAAATTCCTCCGATTTATAGGATGGGGAGGCTCAACCAAAATGGGATAATTAGGGAGATGGTTGAGGATATGGATCCATTATTTGGGATTTGATCCTAATATAGAGCCATAGGATAGGATTTGAACCAAAAAAAACTCATCCCTTTAGAGCCGACCCTTAGAAAAAGGTGGCATCTCCCATATTTTCCTCTAACCAAAGTGGTGCCCCTTTGAGTTAGAGACAAAGTGCTAGTGGTGTCCCTTGAACAAGTCCAAGGGAGCATTGGGACCCCCTAAGCTTGGACAGGGGAGTCCCACCCTTCATAAATGCCCAAAAATTGGTCAAAATTCTAAGTGAAAAGATGTGGTTCCAACTTTCTGATGATGGTTTCTTATTCCAACATGACTTAGGGGTGACGAAAAATGTTGTTTATGGTGTCAATCAAGTTTCGACACTTAGAAAAGTGTATGGGACATTTTATGAAACTTAGAAAAGCATAAGGGACACTTTGCGACACTTAGGATGTGACACTTAAGTGTGGCATCTTGATGTGTAACAGCTGCCCTCTAAAGTGTGAGGTCACAAGAATAGGTGATGGCCGAAACACTTTACAAATACTTTTAGGCAAGGGTTTTGGAGTATTATAACCTAGAAGAAGTTGCAAAGAACCATCAAAAAGTATAAATATATTTTTCATTCATGAGGGAGACATACCTATGATTGGAATACAAATGACTCAAAGCATGGCCACCGAATAATACATTATGGATCCATGAGAATATTGACTAAGGATATGGCCACCAGAGATACAATGTGGATCCATGCCTCCATGATTTGAAATGATTGTAGCCATGAAATAATATACAATGGAGTTATGAGTTAACAAAACATAGTCACAGACTAATACAATGTGGATCTATGTGACAATATATTTATTAGTATGATTGCCATCATGGAGATTATATTGGAATATTTTACATGCTCAAACGATCTTCATCACAACCTAGGTAAAGTACAAAACAAAGCGAGTTCTCAAACCCAGGTCTTGTTGAGGGGTCTTAAATCCATTTAACACAACAACATGAACCAAACTTGCCACGGAGGCCCAATTAGACTTTGCATCGTTTGATGGTGGAATGGTTCTCTACATCATTCACTCCAACCCATTTATTGTTGGGATTTATGTAGTGATTGACAGGTTATATTCTTACGAAAGTTCCTCCTTTAGTTTAAATGTTATGTTTTTGTATTTTCTTTTATTAGATAGCTCTGATTAAAAAATGTGTGCTAATAAAAACCAACTGGTAAAGGGGGGGCTCTTAACTACAAAAGAAGGTTGAGCTTGGGATAACCCTTGTGCTCAAGCAATGCAGAAAAATATATTCACACATGTGACAAGCCTAGTACTAATACATTAACTTGTTGGTATTTCAATTATTGACTGAGATACAATTATTGTAAGAGCACATACATGCAATAAAATGATGTCAAGAAAAATAGTTTCCTTAGCTCTAACATTAGTCACACATTAACACAATGATTTTCTTTCATCATTAGAGACAAGAACTACAAAAAATATTGAAACAACTAACCTATCAATAGATTCATAAACTCTTACTCATTACAACACCAATTCATGAAATAAAGTCGGAAGTAATTCATCCTCAAGTCCAATCACACAACGACTTTGATGAAAAACAAAAGTTTGTCTCTGGTCCTAAACATGACTTCTCAATTAAGGTAGTTCGGAAATAGTTCTTTACAATTCCAAAAATGAGGGTCTTTTCCAAAACCATCGACCTTTACTAAAAGTTCAATCATCTTATTTATAATGAATCATTAACTAAAAATACCTACTATGAGTTCAAGATAAGTAAAAAAAAATATCACCACATGGCGCTTTCATCTCTTTGTCTTCTAAGATTCATCAAATATTTTTACTGAAGTGGATGACTATTCCCATACTCTAACCATTTGATGAAGAGATCCTTGCATGTGTTGGCATAAGGGAACCGGTGTTGATCCATCGAGGATGAAAGGATTTCTCTCACTTATATTTCTCGTGCTCGATACTTGGCTATTTTAACACTTAACCGTTGTAAAACTACTCGAGCCTTGATGGGACGCTCCATGAACTATTGTACTTGACCTAGCGCCATGCTCACCACCTTTTTTATCTCTGTTTTCCATGTCGACTCTTGTTCAGCATGTTTCTTGATTATGTCATGCAAGTCGAAAAATTCATCATGTGAGTCGAACTTCGGGATGTCGATGTATTTCATTTCCTAATTAACCTTTTCCCAACTCTTTTCACAATCAGCCCATTTCTCTTGAATATCACACTAAGGTTCCCGAGCCATTTTCACCCAGTGTTTGACTGCTTTCCTGAAATGATCTATGTTGTTGTCCCTCAACACCTAAATGTCGTTCTCTTTGATGTCTCGACCCTTTTGAACCACGTTGATCTAATCAATCCTTTCTACTTCTTGGTGAGCCTTCTCATACCACCTTTCCATGTCCTTGTAGGTTGCTAGTGCCATAAGGGTGTCTTCTTGGAGATCAACTATACTTGCATTGAAAAGGTGTCGTTCATTCGTGAATTTGTCATAGGCATCTTGAAACTAACTTCTAAGAAAAACCATGGCCTATGTGGAGTCGTGATAGTATTTTTCCAAATGGTGCAGATGCTCCAACTCCTTAAGTGCAGTGGCCTAATCCTTTTCATCCCTTCTTTCTCTATCC
Organism: Picea glauca; assembly: GCA_000966675.3. Lineage (NCBI taxonomy): Eukaryota > Viridiplantae > Streptophyta > Pinopsida > Pinales > Pinaceae > Picea > Picea glauca. Next base: position 1,144,751 of record JZKD02S2314021.1, read on the forward strand.
AATATGGCATTTGTGATAGCCATCCATACACTGATAAGATCAGACGTCTTGGTGTGTTCCGTGCTAAGAAAATTCTCCTCAATGGTGATGAGAATCAAACTATCCAATGTAAGACTCATCTTCTTAGTGGTTCTCTTCATGATGGATTTTCTCTTTCAGTCATAGCCGATCGCTAGTATATCGGCGGCCTCATCAACTGGTTCGAGGATTTTTTTTCTCCCCAGGTTAGAGTATTTCCCAAGATCCCAACTGTGTGTACTTGTTCTAGGATGGTTTCTTGAACTTCTTCCATATGTCCCAATGGCTCAGCCTCCATTTGTTTCTCATCAAATGGTGAGGTATCGACTGAAATTCAAGAGTTAGGGACAAGTCTGATACTTACTTGGTAATCGGTTTTCGATGTGTCGATTTATTACTATGGAACTTCCTCTTTCTGACCTCCCGATCCCATCTCATCCCTCAATCTATGTATTGGGATTCTCAATAATTCAAGTAGCTCAGTGTCTAAGGCACTTTTGACCTCATGATCACTCTATGGAAGGCTTTGAATTGGAGCATCAAGACCTGGGGTAGATTCTCTCTCAGGTTCCCTTTCCTTTGTAATCTACACTAGAGTCACCAGGGACACCTCCAAACTCTCCTCATCATCATAGATGGTTATTAATTATAAAAATGGGTTAGTTACACTTGTCCTACCCGGTGTCCTCAATATCTCAGGTTGGGTTGAAATTCCCACTGGTGATCTGATCTGCAGTGATGGAACTTCAGGGTTTTCGGGCCCGGTGATTTATTCAAGTTATATTGGCTCTAAGCCACTTGGATCTCCTCTGCTTGTGATTGGGTTGTCATTGGGGATCCTTGACATCTCTACGAGGTTAGGATCATTCTATAACTGGTCAATGTTTCTCTGCACCAATTCTAGCAAGAGTAACCCTCTTCTTTGTGTCTATGTAGTCTCCGTCACTCTGATCTCTTCCTGAACTCTAAGGGCCTCTTGAGCCGACTGCTTTATTGTTTCCACTTGTTCGTCCATGCTCATAGCCTTGAACCTATTCATGTTCAGGCTAGCCATCCTTTGTACTACCTCCTCCTAGTCCTGAGTGCACTCTGTGAAAATTTCATCCTCAAATTTATCATGAGCATATGGCCAACAGGATGATACCTATGAAGCATGTTGGAGGACTAGGCCTTTAGGGTCGTGCTTGCGGAATTGGTATGTTGGGAACTTGAATTAAACTTGGCTCAAACCTTCTTATTTGGCTTGAGAAATGTCCTTTACCAGATAAAACCCCACATGGAAACTATAGGGTATGAAATCCCACTTCTTTTCCTTAACTAGTGTGGTGTTATAGCCCCACAGGATGGTCTGATAGAAGATTTATCCCACAATGATCTAGTATGGTATGTGAGCGGGGAGTATATGCGGTGCTCTGGTGGCCTAGAACACCATGATATAGGTTGAGATTTCATCCAAATACCAATGGCCTACCTTTGCTACCATTTTCTTGGTTGCTGTGGATAATCTCGGGCATTATTTTTTAAATTTAATAAAATGAATCTGAGCGATGAATTCAATGCAAATGTGTGCATAGGATTTTTTGTACATGTTCTCCTAAAGTATGCTGAAATAAATGTGAGCAGGGAGATCCAAAACATGCCAGCTTAAATTCATGTCGGCAAAGACATTTCTTGCACAAATCACATCAAGAAGGTACAAGGCCATGTGGAAAGAAGGTGCTTCCCCTTCTTTCGACGTCTGAGCCTGTTGTACAGAGATGCTCAATTATTTGGAAATTATCACTCCCCAGTTGAATCTGCTTCTGGAGATCACCACTGTGTATGCCAAGGGAATCCATGCTTCCGAAAACTTGGAGCAACCCTTCCTTCCATATAGTCGGCAGATGAGAGCCATAAAGTAGATGTATGGCTCCCTCAGGTTGACTGTTCCATACCAACCACTGCTCCGATTTGTAAAATTTTTGTCCTCCTTCCACCATGAGGCCATAAACTGGCTGGTGTCATGGAATTCGTAGAACTTCACCACGAAGTCTATGTTTAACTGCTCCTCTCAGTCTCTGAGTTTTAGTACTTCTGAACTTCTGTCAGGAGGAAAAAACCGACACACCCACCATTATCATCATTGATCAAGCACTTCTGTGCATCTGTATGGTCGATTATCCACTTCAAAACCTGTATGCAAGGGAAAATTAGGGTTCTATTGGCTACCATGTGTAAATATGACCGTCAGATATTAGGGAACACCTATTCATCGAGCACCCTAACATCTAGGTCACTATGTGGGATATATTCTAGGTACTCTTCCCGGCTAATTCTGTTGAAAAGGTCCCCCCACTATGGGAGAATTACCTTGGATCCGGTGCTTTCTTTTGTATCACCGAAGACCGTAGGTTGGACAAAGGATTTCTTCGTTGAGGTTTTTATGACCAGCTCTACCCTGGGAGTGTACTCCAACTGCCTCGTAGTTCCAGAAGAAGAACCTTCACTTGTTCCATCTTCCTTTCGCTTGGGTTCTCTCGATGAGTGTCTGGTGGTTGGATTTCTTGATGACATTTTACCTGCAGCTAGAACATAGTTAGAGACCATGTAATAAATCAGATGCATATATAAATCACGACCGTTGAATTGACAAACTTGAACACATACCTTTGCATCTTTTTTAACCTGGTTTTGATAATCTGAGGATCAACATAGTATTGAGATGCTTTCTTTGCTTCTTTAGATGCTCTGGAATTCAAACTTGTGTGTAGAATGAATTTGTTCAAAACCTTTCTAGAGATTTAAATAGGGATGAACTTACCTTGTCGCATCAGCCATTGAATTCGGGTTATGAGTGTAGTTTTATTAAATCTGCTTCCAAATATTCAAATATGTTTAAAATTAAATTGGATTGTGGGTTTATAGTTCAGGCGCGGGTTGTAATGTGGCCTATCGATGATTTAAAATTGTCATTGTTCAATCAACACACGAGGTAGAAATAAATGTGGGATGAAGCATTAACTGGTCTATTAAATGTTAGAATCTGATCATATCTTATGTCGAAAACATCCCATCGTTTTGCTAGTCCAGTTGGTGAGTCAAGGGTCAGAATTCTGCTTTGAACACTTTTCGTTGATATCTTCTTGCAAAATATTTGATGTCGATCGATCTTTTCATACAGATCTGATGTGGCAAAGTTGACTAGGAGGTGTGACTAGGACACAGGAAGCCTTAAGATGACTCGAGATGAAACTAGGTTGTACGACACCCTTACGTGATAAATACATGTGGCACTTGAGACCGACATCTTCATTTACTCATGTTAATCAGAATCAAGACTTTCCTTAAGATACAAGTTCTAAAACTCGATCCTATCTCATTGACACCGAAAAGTATCAAGGATCGACGATCGACAATAAACCTATCCAAGTGCTCCCAGGTCGACTCTCTCAAAAAAGTCCCAATGTCGAAAGTGTATCAGGGATCGATGATTGGCAATATGTTTATCATAAAAAAATGATTATTTTAACCCTTCTAGATTTCCTTGACCCCGATAAAGCACATCGGTCATCCACTATCGGTGATTTCTTTACATATTTTGTCAATGTCTATCCTTCCCATATTTTTCCAACATCGATGGGGATCGACTATCTCTTGAAACTTCATGGAAAATAAATCATGCAAACCAACTCCACCTTCTGCTGATGCTGATGGTGCATCGACACTCGACGATTATTGTAACTGTGTGGCCACTTTACCTGCTTGAATTTTGCCAAATCCGAACACAAGCGCCTTAGGTGCAATGTTAGTTACATATTATTAGTTAGGATGTCAAGTTATTTTAGACACAAGGTTTCATGTAACAAGTTCAAACACTCTGACTTGACTGATAAGAGTCATGAAAACAAAACAAAATAAACCATTCCCCCCATGTGAACTCAATTTATATAGTAAAAGAAAACAAGTGGTACCTACAAAGTGATAAAATTTCATAAGGCTTTTAAGGTGTGTTGAGCGCTCAACAAATGGTGATTTACTAGGTGAAAGTTGAATATTTGTTCCTTCCCTGAGCTTAGTTGATGCAAAAGCTGGTTAAGAACCTTACTGGTTTTTTTTTTATCAGAGTCCCTTATATCCTTGTGTTTAAAATTCCCCCAGTTCGTGAATCTGGGCCCACCTGTGGGGTTTCAACCTTTATTCCACCTTCATTCCCTTTGACCATGAACCATGCCCTCCTTTGACAAGATTCGAGTAAATCATTCACTGGCACTAGGCCTTTTAGTTATCATCATTCACTTGTTGCGGTGTTGCTCCACTGCCAGCGAGCATCCATAGCCCCGACAGAGTCACCCCGATGTCACAGACCTTCCTCCACTGCCAGCGAGCATCCATATCCCCAATGGATTTATCTGCATACCCTCTCATACTTCAAGCTCATTTGATATAAATGATTTATTTTCGGCAGAGATGCCCTAAGCGAGTGGGAGAGGAGGAAGTCTGTTATCTGCAAGATGATATGGTTAAGGTGAAATTTTTCCTAGCTCTATATTGAGGTACATGTGGTCCTTTCCAACTTACCATATTTCCCTTTAGGTTTTACCAGACCACTAGGTAGACACTTCATCCCTTTCCAAGGTGGTTTATTCGCAAAGGTTAGATACATAAATCTTTTCAAAAAGTGCATTTTGCCCAACATTTTTTGTGTTGCATGTAAGCATGAGTTAGGAACATAGTTTTCTACACCGTATTGATTAAGCTCAACCAATGCCTTGTGAAACACAACTTTAAAGAAAAAAAATACAACACAAAAGAAAATTAGAAATGAAGGACTCCGCAATCAACCTACCTAACACCTACAAAACAAAATAACATGAAAACACACACACTTTTTTTTTTAAAAGAAATATTGTTTTAGGGCCTGGCCATTCACCGGGAAGGTGTCGAGTTCCCCCATTGGATTCTTCAACAGATACATACCTTCCCCAATTTTCTTGGCTACCTGGAAAGGTCCGAGCCATATATTCTTAAACTTTGAATGTTTTCCCTTCGTTTCATTCGCTCTATCCCACTTCAGGACTAAGTACTCTACTTCAAAATTCTTCTCTTTGGTCTTATGCTTGTCAAACCATATTTTAACCACTTGCTGATGAGAGACAAACTTTCATTTTTATTTCTCTTTCTTCTTCGAGCATGAGGAGGGTATCGATTCTCTGTTGAATAACTGATGAGGGTTGTCCTTTAGATCCCTGAGCAAGTTGAAGAGATGGAAGGTATAGCCCATTTGGGAGAATGGATTCTTATCCGTATACCAGAAAGTATGGGGAGTTCCTTATAGCTCCATTGGGTGTTACTCTATCGTCCCATAAGGCATTATGAAGTGAACTATGCCAATTCCTCTGATTGTGTGCAATTATTTTCTTCAATATCCTCACTAGGTTCTTATTGGTTGATTCTACCACTCCATTCCCCTGTGGATAGTAGTTTGCAGAGTATTTGATTATGATTCCTTTATCTAGAGAAAAATATGTTAGCAGGGTGGAATAAAAGTAAGTGACATTATCAAAAACAAGAATGGAAGGAATATTGAACCTTGTGATCAGTTATTGTTCTATGAATTGAATTACCACCTTTTCATTTACACGAGTCAGAGGGATGGCCTCTTCCCATTTCGTGAAATAGTCTGTAGAAGTAAGTATGTATCTATGTTGTTTTGAAGAACTCGATGTAATTATCCTATGACATCTAACCCCCATTGCTTGAATGGTATAGATATGGCCAGTGGTTGGAGTGGGAGAACTTCTCTCTTTTCCCTCCCTGCACTTATTTGACAAGTTTTACAGTTTCTAGCGTATGTATGAGCATCCCTAAATAGAGTAGGCCAGTAATAGTTGGATCTTAGTATCTTGTGAGTGGTGGTATTCCCTGCAAAGTGTCCACTTGCAGGAAACTCATGGATCTTCTTCAAAACCTTGTCTATGTCTTCACGTTCGAGACATCTCAAAAGTACCCCATCATAATTTACATGGTAGAGTACCAAATATATGAGGTGATATTGTGCTAATTTTAGTCTGAGAGCTCTCCTTTCCTTAGGGTTTAGGTTTTCTGGGCATGTCCCATGATGCAAGAGATAGGTTAGTTTTCCATACCAAGACTCCTTCCCTAGGGGAACATATAAATATTCACTACACTATAATGCCAATTCATTCTCCCACTCAGAGTCTTCATTTACTTGGTCTTGGGATTCAATGGCCAATTTACACAATCCATGTCCCTTAACCAGTTTGGCAGGTTTTATATCTAGATAAAATTCTTGGACAACTTCCATCCAATTTTCTCTTCTTTCCCCCATCTCCTGTTGAGTGAATAGGGATCAGACTACAGGATGAGCCACAATGACTTTGGTGTGATTTTTCAGGATGTAAGATCTAAAATGCTTTACTGCTTTGTATACCGCATAACACTGTTTTTCTATAGAAGGGTAATTCAATTCGTCTCCTTGGATATTAGTGCTCATAAATGAGATCGGGGCCTCATTGTTGTCATCATCCTTCTGATTCAATACTGCAGCTAAAGATTGGTCGGAGGCAAAAGTATAGAAGAAAAAATCTTTGCTAAAGTCGGGACTTCGCAACACTGGAGCTTGAGATATTGTAGTCTTAATATCACTGAAAGCACCTTTTCGTTTGTCATCCCACTTAAATTCAACATCTTTTTGGATAATTTTTTGTAAGGTTTTGATAGTTTCAACGAAGTCGGCGGTGAACTTCCTCACAAAACTAATTTTCCCAATGAAGGATTGCATAACCTTTTTGTTGTGGGGTAAGGGAAGCTAAGCTATTTCCTTAATTCGTTCTGGATCTATGCGAATTCCTTCTTGAGATATAATATGACCTAGTAATTTCCCCTCCTCGACACCAAAGATAGTTTTCTTAGGTTTTAAAGATATATTGTATTTTCTACACCTTTCAAAAATATGGGTTAGATGGTGAATGTGATCTTCTCTACTCTTTGAATACATAGTCACGTCGTCCAAATAGACTACTACACACATTTTTATCAATCCCTGAAAAGACACATCGATGGCCCTCTAGAAGGTTACCCCTCCATTAATTAACACAAAGGGCATGCATTTATAAGCAAAGGTTCCCCACTTGGTTCGAAAGGTAGTTTTCAATCGGTCTTCCTTTGAAACTAGAACCTGGTTGTAACCTAAAAAATTGTCTAGCATGGAGAAATTATGAGAACCAGACATGGTCTGCAAGATCTATTCCATCGGTAGGACTAGGTAGTTTTCCTTTTCTAATGCTCTGTTGAGGTTTCTGAAATCCACACACAAGCAGATTTCCCCATAATTTTTCCCGACAGGAACCAAATTCGCTACCCAGACAGAGTGTCTAACCTGAAAGATAATTTTAACATCTAGTAATTTATTTAACTCCTAACACATGAGCAGTTCTAGGGATGGGTGGTACTTCCAGAGCTTCTTTTGGAAGGGTTTTACTGTGGGTTTTAACAATATTGTGTGTTGAATAATGCGAGTGTCATAAGTTTTCAGATCTCAGTAGGACCATGTAAAAACATATTGATATTCTCTGAAGAGTCTGAGATAGGATTTCCTTTCTTCTTTAGACACTATCTTTCCTAGATTTATATTTTTAGGGTTTTCCAGGGTTCCTAGGTTTATAGTCTCATACATGGGACACGCGCTCCTTGTCTTTGTGTTTATTGACCCTTTAAATCTTTCCCTTAAGTCAAATAGGTTCTCCAAATTGGCTACCCCTTTTGGTATCGTGTGAAACCTTGGTTTACTACTTGATTGATCTGTTTCACCTCTATGTTCATGGGGATCGATTTCTACTAGTTTCTCTTGGGATACTTCATCGTCAATAGCCAGGTCTTTAAAATTTTCCTCATTGGTTAGGAAGTCTATAATCTGTTTATCTCCTTCAAAGACCTTCCAATTAGAAATATTGTTGGGCACTAATGGTTTATAGAGTAGTTCCATAGTGAACCTGGAGGCTTCATAGTCTTATAAAGGGGATAGCCTCGAGGCAGCAGTGGCCAAGGAATCAGCAAGAGTATTCTTTGTCTTGGGAATCACTGTTATATTGAAGGCCTCAAAATTTTCTATTATCTTGTGAACTTCCTGTTGATAATTATTTAGGTGGGGAGAGTTGCAATGTATAGTATTCTTTACTTTCCTAACGATAATTCTAGAGTCCCCAAAAACTTTTAGTTCTTTAACATTTAAGTCTATGGATTTCTTTAGTCCTTTCACTAAAGCTTCATACTCGGCAGTATTATTACTGCATTCAAATTCTAGTCTGCAGGAACGGAAATTTCGTTTCCCCTTTTCATTAATGAGGATACATCCCGCTCCTAAACCTTGTTGCGATTTAGACCCATCAAAGTATAGGGTCCAAACTTGTGAGCGACAATCATCAGCTTCTCCTTTCCTACTAACTTCCTTCTCTCCTCCTATTTTGTATGTGGTTTCCAACAGAGTTTCTTGACAGAAGAGGGTTTCTTTCGCCACTACCAGTAGATTTTCTTGAAAATCTATTTCGAAGTTTTGAGTAAGAGGTACATCAGATGAGAGAGGGGGGAAATTACAGAAATTGGAATCGTAGGAGTAGTTTCCTAGAATGAGGAAATCTACCAATGAGAGTTCATTGAGGGCTTCTAAATCAGTGACATTATGTTTGAGATACCTTTCCCTATCGACCCTAATCATGTTTCCGTGTCCCTTTAATGGAAACCAGAGGTGAGCCTAGTCTATGCTAAAATATCCATTCAACTTCTTGGACCAATCTTGACTAATTAGCAGTCCATAAGACTCAGGTATATCTACTAGAATGATGTCAATTACTTGAACAATTTTCGGATGTGTAGCCATTTTGATCAGACATCCTTGAGTTCTCCAATAAATTTCATTTGAGTTATGTCTAGTTGTATAACATGTTTATCACTTTTGAGTAGGATTGTTTTTAGTTTCTTGTAGATAGATAATGGCATAACATTAGAGGATGCCCATGAGTCAACTAAAAAATTATGGAGTTTTCTATTGAAGACTTCAAGCGTTAGAAGGAACGATGGGAAAAAAGGATTTCCTTTTTTATCTACAGAGCAAGTGTTCACATTTGGTTTATTTTTTATACTTGTGGGAGCTGGATTTTCCCCTTGGTTAGTTCTTGTTATAGGGGTTTCTACAGAATTCAAGGCTTGTAACAGAAAGTCCTTTTGTCGGGGAATTCTACACATGTCCATGACCGATACATTTGCCTTCAATATTTTTAAATATTCTACTATGTTGTAGTCTAGCTTGGGTGATTCTCGTGTATGGATGTTTATAGGATTTATTTGGGAGACCAAAGGTGCTTTAGGTTGATTGTCTGTTTGTTTTCCTCTCGAAATTTGGGCAGTGGTAAGGTCATTTGAGACCGGTTGACCCCTACTTCGTATTTGCACAACCAAGACCTCAACGGGGGGTTCTTGAACCTTAAATATATCATCGAAAGGCATTGATGATTCAGAATCCCACAACAACATGGTTGTTTCTTCCGGAAGGTCAACTTCTTCTTGATTAACAATATTCAACGGTGAGCCGCTTGATTGTTCAGTAAGGGAAAATTCATCTAGGAATCCATTGACCATCAAATTCATGGCATGCACCCATTATGGACAGTCTCTTTTAGAATTTTTCTCTTGATGGTAGGTACAAAAAGAGTCAGATGCTACATTTCCCAGGTCGATGTTTAAGTTTGTTGGGGGAGGTTCAATTTATTTGAACGATGGGTTTCTCTTTAAAAAGGGTTTATAAGGCCTTTGGCCTTGGTTTCCTTCTCCTGCACTTCTTTTCATGTCTATGATTTCATTTTAAAAATTCTTTATCATCGGTTGTAGGTCTGTTATGTCTCTGCTTCCCTTTTCGGTACCTTGTTCTATTTGTTTCCCTGTGGGTCTATTCAACAAGAGTCCTCTCCTGGGTGGAGGTTGAGATTCCTTCTTAACTAGTGAAACCTGACCTTCTTTACATCCCTTTATTTGGAATTCGATTATTTTTCCTTCCTCAAAATCTTCAACTAGGGTATGCTTGGAAGCCCTTTTCACAAACATGGAAATAGAAGGAGGGAGAGCAATATCATATACCTCAATTTGCAAATCTTGAGTGAGTTTAGCTTCAGGTTGAAATTTTTTCATGATCGTGGTAAATCGTTGATTGAAGTCTTTAACCTTTTCTTTTGAACTCATGGTGGCGATGAATAGTTCAACCATTAAAGCTCCTGTAGCAGTTTCTTCTACAAATTTGTCTAAAAAATCTTTTTGAAACTTGGTCCAACTAGTTATGGACCCTGCAAGAAAGTTAAAATACCACGTGGAGGATGAATTCTCAAAGGTATAGGGAAAAATCCTACATACTATGTCTTCATGTTGGACATTCATTAGTCTAATAGCTAGTATGAACTTCTTAATATGGTCTCCAGGCCATCCGAAGGTTTTAGGGTCAAACTTGGGGAGTAACTTTTATGGATGTCAAGGGAGGTTATGGACCCGTCCGGGGATTTCCAAAGAATCTCTGGCCAACCAAGATTGATTATTTTGAGGTGGGTTTCCCCTTTTTTCATTATGATCATTGTTATCCTCCATGTCGCCCAACTTCGAAGATGAGCAATCTAAGTTAAACCCTTCCTTGTCAGATTCAAAATCGTCGGGCTCAGAGTAGTTACCAGATGGTGTTTCAGGGATCATATTAAGGGGATGTTCAATCTTGGTGAGGGAGAAATCTATCAGGTCTTCTACTATGTGAACAAAAACCTGGTCGGGGGTGTCGACCATTGGTCTTCTTACTTTTTTTCTACAAGGAAGTAATGGAGCTAAGGGTAATGATATAATTTTTTGAGCGTAAGATCTTGTGATCCTTCTAAACTGGTTCAACTCCTCGTGAGGAAGAGCGTAAGGTATTTCAGGGAATAAATGTTCTTCCTTATTCTTGGGTGAGTTACTCATTTCAGGAGTACTCAGTATGTGTGGGTTGTCTTGGGAATGACTAGCCATGCATTTGGGCTATTTTGAATCTATAGGCTATGTGAAATATATTAGAAATATTGTTAGACATTCATTCATAGGCCCTCCTTCTAGCGCCAAATTTTTTTGAGGGGTCCTAAATCCCCTTAAATCCACAACATGAATCAAACATGCCATGAAGTCCCAATTAGACTCTGCAACATTTTATGGTGGAATGGTTATCTAGAACAACAAATCCTCGAACAGGTTGATGAGTTCAATGATATAAAAGTGATCACCTATGACCGAAAGAGAAAATCTATCATGGAGAGAACCACTAAGAAGAGGGGGCTTACGTTGGGTAGTTTGATTCTCATCACCACTGAGGAGAAGTTTATCAACACAAAACACGCCAAGATGTCCAAGATTATAAACGCAGGGATGGCTATCACATATGCCACATTGGATGGAGAAAGAAGAGATGAAAAGTAGCTAGCCATTGCACTTGAGGAGTTGGAGCATCTATGCCATTTGGAAAAATACTATCAGAACTCCACATAGGACACAGTGTTTCTGAGAAGTGAGTTTCGATATGCCTATGAAAAATTCACGAATGAACAACACCTTTTCACTTCAGGTATAGCTGATTTCCAGGAAGACACCCTTATGGCACTAGCGACCTGCAATAACGTGGAAATGTGGTATGAGAAGGCTCACCAAGTAGTAGAAAGGATCAATTACATCATCATTGTTCAAAAGGGTCGAGACACCAAATATCATGACATTCGGGTGCTAAGGGACAACAACATAGATCGGATCAAGAAAGCGGTCGAATACTGGGTGAAAATGGCCCAGGAACCTCAATGACAGATTCAGGAGAAATGGGTTGATTGTGAAAAGAGTTGGGAAAAGGTTAATCGAAAGATGAAAGACATCAACCTCCTAGATTTCGGTTCACCCGAGGACTTTGTCGACCTACATGAAATAATCAAGCAACATGCAGAACAAGACTCAGCATGGAAAAAAGAGATAACAAAGGTGGCGAGCATGGTGCCAGGTCAAGTACAACAGTTCATGGAGGGTCCGATCAAGGCTCGAGCAATTTTGCAGCGTTTAAGTGCCAAAATAGTCAAGTACCGAGCACGGGTAGTAGAAGTGAAAGAAATCCTTTCATCCCCAATGGACCAACACATGTGAGGAACTCTTTGTCAAATGGTTGAAGTATGAGAAGAGTCATCCACTTCAATAAAACTATTTGATGATTCTTAGAAGATAGAGAGATGAAAGCGCCATGTGGTGATATTTTGTTTTACTTAACTTGCACTCATAGTTTATATTTTTAGTTAATGATTCATTATAAATAAGAGGATTGACCTCTTAGTAAAGGTCGATGGTTTTGGAAAAGACCCTAATTTTTGGAATTGTAAAGAACTATTTCCGAACTACCTTAATTGAGAAGTCATGCTTAGGACCGGAGACAAACTTTTGTTTTTCATCAAAAGCATTGTGTGATTGGACTTGAGGAGGAATTACTTCCGACTTTATTTCATGAATGGATGTTGTAATGAGTAAGAGTTTCTGAATCTATTGATAGGTTAGTTGTTTCAATATTTTTTGTAGTTATTGTCTCTAATGATGAAAGAAAATCGTTGTGTTAATGTGTGATTAATGTTAGAGATAAGGAAACTATTTTTCTTTCCATAATTTTATTGCATGTATGTATTCTTTCAATAATTGTATCTCAGTCAATAATTGAAATACCAACAAGTTAATTTATTAGTACTAGGCTTGTCATAGGTGTGAATATCTTTGTCTGAATTGCTTGAGAACAAGGGTTATCCCAAGCTCAACCTTCTTCTATAGTTAAGAACCCCCCTTTTACCAACTGGTTTTTACTAGCACACATCTTTTAATCAGACCTATCTAATAAAAGAAAAGACAAAAAGAGAACATTTAAAATGAAGGAGGAAATTTCGTAAGAAGATATCCTGTCAATCACTATGTAAAACCCATTGATAAATTGGTCAGATCAAAATATCTAGAGAATGATTCCACCATTAAACGTTGCATAGTATAATTGGGCCTTCGTCACGGGTTTGGTTGTTGTTGTTGAGTTAAATGGATTTAGGACCCCTCAACAGTTCTTCATCCTTATCCCGAGATGGTATTATTCTAGCCATGTGAATAAATGTCTTGGCGTTGAACATGGTAGAAACCACTTGATTACTGGTCATTGAAGTATAGCATTAACAAGTGCGAGGGAAATCACAAATGATGATAATGATTTCGAAGGTACCTTTAGCACATCCCAATGAATGTGAAGAAGCGAGTTGATGTTGAACATTCCTGAGATCATCTGATTAGAGGTCAATGGTGTAAACCTATTTTCGTAAGCAAGGAGGCTCGCCATTGAGGCATGCAAGTTCTAAGGTACTAATTTGCTTCTAAGTCTAATTCTTGGATCACGTGATGAATTCAACACAAAAACACTCATTGAAGGAGGGCCTTGATGTATTACCAATATCCATTCATGTGTCAGTACGTACTCGTTTAATATACCATCTCACATCACTTTCTTGTGTTGAGCCTCCCCATGCTATAAATTGGAGGCATTTCCATGGTGAAGGGGAAGGAAACTGTTGAGGATATGGCTCCATGATTTAGGATTTGATCCTAAGATAGAGCCATAGGATAGGATTCGAACAAAAATAACATCATCCCTTCAGAGTTGTCCCTTATAAAAAGGTGGGATCTCCCATATTTTCCTCTAACCAAAGTGTTTCCCCCCTGAGTTAGAGACAGAGCACCAATGGAACCCCCTAAACAAGGCCAAGGGAGCGTTCACACCCCCTAATCTTGGACAGGGGAGTGAGACCCTTCATAAATTCCCCAAAAATGGTCAAAACTCTAATTGAAGAGATGTGGTTCCGACTATCATATGATGGTTTATTATTCCAACATGACTTAGGGGTCATGGAAAATGTTGTTTATGGTGTCAATTGAGTTACGACACTTAGAAAAGTGTATGGGATATTTTACAACACTTAGAAAATAATAAGGGACACTTGCAACACTTAAGATGTGACACTTAAGTGTAGCATTTTGATGTATAACAATATCTAATTTCAAAACACTTAGACTTTTATGTATAGAATGCCAACTAGATATGAAGGAATATCAATGAATATATGTCATTATTTATAATCTTGGTAATGTGTTATGTTTTTGTATCTAGATTTTATTCCACAAGAGAAGCTCTAGGGACTACTTATAAACAACCCTCTATTGAATATTTTTGTGATGCTATGATTCTAGAGAAAGATAATCCTTTGCAACTTGGATTGATTAGCACTGTAGGTACATCCAACAAAGTATTAAATACTCAACATAAATATAAATCCAATAATCCAAAGAACTTACAACCTCTCCACAACAACAAGAAAAAAAAGGGTCCCAAATCCTCTCCGCCAACTTTTTCTCTTAACGGTGACAAAGGCGCAAAATCCAAAAGTAAGAAGAATATTGATAAACATTGCAACTTTTGTGGGAAATATGGCCATGTGGAGTATAAATTTTTTCAAAAATATGGAATCCTTAGAAGAGACAATAAATAAGCACAATATCCAGATTTATTCTTCTTCTTCTTCTTCTCATGGACTTGCACTTTTTGCTTCTCGTTTTTCCTTCAATGCAACTTCGACCTCTCTGTTTAATGAGTGGCTTATTGATTCTAGATTATCTTATCATATGGGTAAGGATAAATCCATATTTCCTACTCTAAATGAATTTAACACCAAGAAAATATCTTTTGGTGAATATAGATCTGTCATTGTTGTAGGGTTTGGAACAATTTAGGTAGATAATGGTTATTTCAATGATGTATTATGTGTTCCAAGTATTTCTTGCAACCTTCTATCAGTATATCAGGTCACTCATTCATGTAAAGGTAAAATTATAGAGTTTTAACCTCATCAAGTTGTAATTAAGGATTTAAAAGATCCTAAGCATGTCATTACAACTGGAATTGATGATGATATTACTAGGTGGTACAAGTTTGACAACTTTGGGTCATCATATTTTCCATCAATTATTTTTGCTCATAGCGATGACTTGAGAAAACCTTGGAATGATTAGTTTCGTCATATAAACTATTTCTCATTGTAGAAACTATGTAATGAATATATGGTTACTAGTCTTCCTCTTGTTTCTTGTAGAGATGGTGTTTGTTCCAGTTTTTTTCTCAGCAAACATCATCATGACAATTTTGAAAAGCGTGCCTCTTGGAACACCTCGACCCCTTGCAGCTTGTTCACAGTGACTTGTGTGGTCCACTTTCTTCTCCTTCTTTTTCTAGGTGGAAGTATTTCTTAAATTTCATTGATGACTTCTCGATATGCACTTGGGTTTATTTCTTAAAACTTTAGAGTGAATTGTTTGACAAGTTTTTAGCCTAGAAGGCCCTTGTAGAAAAACAATCCAAACATCAAATTCAAATTTCAAGAAAATATAATGGAGGTGAATATGTGAACAACAATTTCACAAGTTACTACACTGCATAGGGCATCCAAATGAAACACATTTTTCTATATACACCATAAAAAAAATGGTGTTGCTGAGAGAAAGAGCTGCACATTAAAAAAAATGGATATTTGCATGATCCAATATAAGGGATTAAGTCTTAGTTGTATGGAGGAAGCCATTAACTGTGAAAATTACATAGTAAATATCACTCCCAGAAAGGCTCTAAAAATATAACACTAAAATAATCATGGAATAAAATTAAGCCAGATGTAAGCCACTTTCATGTATTTGGTAGTGTAGCATGGGCTCACGTTCCTCATATGAAAAATAAATCTTTATAGCCTAAAAGTGAGAAGTATATTTTTGTTGGATATTCTAAAGATGTCAAAGGTTAAATACTTATTCAACCTCATTCTAATGAAATTATTATCATAATCTATGTTAAATTTGATAAAACTATCTTGGCATGTGAGCCTAATTTGACATTTGTGCCTTCGTCGACCTACGACCCATATTCGACGTTTTTTACATCTTTGTTCCTATTACAGTTTCTTATTCTACGGATGATGATAGTGAGGATGAAAATCCATCTCCACCTACTCAACTTCCTCTAAATGAGTCCATTGAATATGAACATGCACCAGTACCACCACTTTCCAGATGGGTCCATTCAACTCGAGAAGCAACTGGTGATCTTCTTGGTAACCTTTCATATTCAATGTTGGACATGTTCACAGTTCCAGCGAGCCTCTTCTCTTTTGGATCAAGATTTATAGACTTGTGATCTAGAAAAATTTGTAGAAGCTTCAAGCCATCCATATTGGGAAACAACAATGAATGAAAAGTATCAATCTTTGATGGACAATGATACTTGGGATCTTGTACCTCTTCCAAAAGGGAGAAAAATTATCAGATGTAAATGGGTGTACAAAACTAAGTATGCATCAAATGGAAGTGTTGAAAGACACAAGGCCTGGTTACTTTCCAAAGGGTTCCCTCAAGTTGAAGGATTTGACTATAATGAAACCTCTTCCCTTGTAGAAAAAATGAATTCCATATGCCTTGTTATAGCCCTTGCAGCCTCGCATAAATGGGAGGTCCATAAGATGGATGTCAAATGTTCCTTCTTGCATGGGGATTTGCAAGAAGAAATATACATGGAACAACCTCATGGCTATTTACAAAAGGACTCTAGCCTTGTTTACCATCATAAAAAATCACTTTATGGTCTTAAGAAATCTCCTTGAGCTTGGTATACCGAAATGGATAGTTTTCTTCTTAACACCAAATTTTCTATATGACCTTCTATTCCTAATGTTTATACCAAGAAATTACGAAGCCATCTCACAATCGTTGTTATTTTTGTTGATGATATTATCCTCAATGCCAGTGACCCTAAACTTTTAAACCATGTGAAAACCAACCTTAAGAAGAAATATGAAATGAAAAACTTAGTCTCTTTGCACTATTTCCTTGGCCTTCAAGTATTGCAAACCAAGGAGGGAGTATTTTTTACCCAGTCTTAGTATGCTTGTGACCTTATTTGTTGCTTTCACATGGATTATTATAAACAATCCCCTTCTCCCTTCCATTATGGAGTCAAAATTGTTGCCATATGTACTTCTCCCCAAGTTAATGCCACTTTGTACCATCAGTTAGTTTGTAGCCTCTTATTTTTTACTCATAACTATCCTCATATTGCCTTTGTTGTTTTTCTTGTTTCCCAGTATATGAAAAGACTCCATGAAATCTATTGGAAATAAAATACAAGGAAACTTTAGTATGTCTAGGGTACAATTCAGTTCAGGATACATTACAACTCAAGGGGGACTCCTTAATTAGTTGATTTCACTACTTCATATTTGGCTGGTGACCCCAATGATCAAAATTCTACTACAGGTTATGTTTTCAAACTTGGTTCAGGACTTGTCACTTGGGCTTGTAATAAAAAATAGGTTATTTCTCTTTATTTAGTAGAATTATACTACCAAACAACAATCAATGCAAGTCAAGAAGCGTTTTGGCTTCAACAACTACTTTTAGAGTTCATATTCCAACAACAACATCCAACCACTATCTAGTGTGACAATTATAGTGCCATAAAGCTCACCAAATATCCAATTCAACATCAGCACAACAAACACATTGAGTTACACATCCACTTCATCATAAATGTCGTTCATGATCAGGTTATTGAAGTTAGTATGCATTAATATGCATTTGTAGTTGGGAAATCTGACAGTCATGATATGTTCCTAACATAGAGTGTTTCAGTGACTAATATTCTCATCAATATTAATGTCTACATTGATCCATTTCTTAACACTTGATTGGTCCATGATCTATATTTATAGAGCATGGAGGGGCATCTTCCAATGATCAATTGTGAGAAAATATCTTGTGAATCTCTCTGTAATATTTTTATTTTGCATTAATAAATTGCTCCAAGTGGCCACATTGGCTAGTACCATGGATGTTTCCCCACAAGGGTTCTACCACATCAAAACATTGGTGTGTTGATATTTGATCTGGTTGTGTGAGTGGTTACTAAAGGTTTTCATCCTCTATTGGAATACCTATGTTTTCGAACAATAGATAGTCATAAACCAATTCATTGATTCTTCTTTTAACTCCTGTAGCTAACTAAACTACACAATATTTTCCATGCTTTCTTATTTGCAAGTAAAATATTTCCACAAAATTACAATCTATATAACTATTGCTAGCTCCTAATTCAATTAAATTAGATATATGTTGATCATTGATCTTACCTTCCACTTCAATCATATGAGACTGAAATTCAACTTGCTTGTTTTCTAAGGCTTCATAGATTCTTGGCATGATTCTACCYATATGTTCAACTGTATAAGTCACTTGAATGTTATGCACAATCCTCTTATCTCCCTTTTAAGGACAATCCCTATACATGTGATCTCCCTCACAACCCCAACATTTAATAGGATGTTGTCTAGGTCTTTTCCCAAATTTTTTTGACATTTTGGACTCATTTTGAGTTGGTTGTCCTTGAGGATTATTTATGAAGAAAGGTGACTTAAACCCTTTCTTTTCTATTGCGACTTTATTTTCTTCTTGTCAATGCAAGTTATATGAGAAGTTGTCCCTCCTTTATGTTAATCATAACGACAATTGGCTCTCCTTGTTGCTTCCTCCAATGTCCCGTGCTCATCATAATTAATTTTTTCACTTTATATTGAGGGTATCCCACTTA
>JZKD02S2314021.1:1163551-1183885 GCA_000966675.3 Picea glauca
CAATTAAATTAGATATATGTTGATCATTGATCTTACCTTCCACTTCAATCATATGAGACTGAAATTCAACTTGCTTGTTTTCTAAGGCTTCATAGATTCTTGGCATGATTCTACCTATATGTTCAACTGTATAAGTCACTTGAATGTTATGCACAATCCTCTTATCTCCCTTTTAAGGACAATCCCTATACATGTGATCTCCCTCACAACCCCAACATTTAATAGGATGTTGTCTAGGTCTTTTCCCAAATTTTTTTGACATTTTGGACTCATTTTGAGTTGGTTGTCCTTGAGGATTATTTATGAAGAAAGGTGACTTAAACCCTTTCTTTTCTATTGCGACTTTATTTTCTTCTTGTCAATGCAAGTTATATGAGAAGTTGTCCCTCCTTTATGTTAATCATAACGACAATTGGCTCTCCTTGTTGCTTCCTCCAATGTCCCGTGCTCATCATAATTAATTTTTTCACTTTATATTGAGGGTATCCCACTTAGGAATGTTTGTATCTTGACTTTATCATCTTTGATGAAATCAACATATATGATCAACTCCAAAAATAATGTTTGTATCTTGACTTTATCATCTTTGATGAAATCAACATATATGAGCAACTCCAAAAATATCCTTTCATACTCATCCATGGATATGCTCCCAAGATTTAGTTCAAATAATGCCTTCATATTTTTTTCATAATAATGCTATGACAAGTATTTCCTCTTGAAGTATTTCCTGAATTTTCTCCAAGTTAACTTATTTTGATCAATTTTCTTGATTTGGACATGTTGGTCCCACCTGATTCTTTTCCCTTTAATTGGTAAACTACAATTCTTGCTTCTTCCTAAGAGGAATAATTATACAACTAACCATACTTTCTCATGTCTAGCATCCATACCTATGCATGTCCATCCTTCTTGTGTTCAACATAAAAGGTATGAGGTTTGATTTTTCTCATACCCTTGCATAGTTCATCCACTCTAGTCCTTCTCTTATTTTGTATGACATGATATAACATTGAATTCATTCTTTCTCTTATAGATAAGTTTCTTGGTGAGTGATGATGATTCCTACCAACACTTTTAGATTCTTACCTACTAGAATGATATATTTAATCCTCTACTTACATTGAATATTCTTCTTTATGCATATTCATTGTAACTTATCCAGGATATACAAAAACTTGGTGTTCATGTGGTTCTAATTCTCTTGAGTTGTCACAATCTTTTCATTGTCTTGTTTGTAGCTCATCGCATCTCTTTTCAGGATCTTGATTGTCTCCACTAGATTAATAATTGTTTCTCTACCTTCTCTGTTCCCATTGGATTTAGTCTCAAAATATTCTAGGTTGACATTCAGCCCCATAACTTCATCATCATGAGTATATTGTATTTCATTGATACTCATGTTGAAATACTTTGATTGGACTTCAAGTCTGCACAATGCGTAACCAACAAAAAATCTATTAGGTTTGACATAAAAACAATTCTAGGAAAATTCACATCCCATTTCCAATCTATGAAGGCCTCCAAAAATACTTATTTTGAATTGTTGATGGATTATGTTCCCAAATTTGAAATATAAGTGAAAACATTGATTCTTCTCTTTCCTATATTTTCGATGACTATTAACTTGCTCAATTTTGAGCTCTAAGCAAAAAGTTATGGTTGTCTAAAGTTTTCTACTCTTTCCCTAGATTTAGAAAAAAATTAAAAAAATTGTCATAGACTTGCTGACATGGCATGAAACATATAATCTTATGTGGAGTTCGATACCATGTGTCCTGCCCCACTACTGCCCTATCATATACCTCTTCAACACTAGAAAACTCCCTTCCACCTCATAATACACACAGACCTAGATATCCAAATTTCCCAAACTATTAGATATTCGACCATCCAAACCCATCAAACTTCCAGATATCTAGTTATCAAAAATATAGAACTTTTCAAAATTTTATTTTTCGAAGATCTTGGATCTCCATATCTTTGGATTTCTTCTTCTATGCATATCAGTCCCACTAGTACCTTGTCAACACCTTTTAATTCACCTATCATTGTTGTCCTCTACCACTTATAATCATCCACGTGGTTTCCCTTCATTGGCCATGGGGATGGGTGGGTCCCATCAAACTCCCTTTTTACTTTGACATGTGTGACTTTTATGCTCCTTAGATTTAATGGAGGACAACGAGAGAGATCAATGATTGTAATCTTTTTCATCCCCCATGACTCTTCGATCTTTAATGGAGGTGGGGTGGGTATGAAATATAGAATCCATTGGTTTCTAGTGCACATGAGGTGGTAGCGACCCATTGGATCTTTCCCCCTCCCATTGGTGGTTTTTAAAACCATCAAAAGACCCCCCCAAAACTATCCAACCTCCATTTTTGGTCTGATGCCCCTTCCCACATGGTTCCCACATAACCTATGATACTTACCACTATACCACTATGGCATGCCACCACAGACCCGCCACAATGGTAGTCCACATCGCCCTTGATGTGACCATTTTGTTGATGTGTCATATGTCATAGTATGATGACATGGTAGGTCAAATAAACATACCTACATGGAACTTATGAAACCAATGCTAATGTGTCGACTAACTTGCCATCTAACTCATCCTACCGACATGGCATGATGGCATGGAACTTATGACACCATAGGATGACATGTCACTGTAATTTGATGTGGATTTGTTGATACACACTTCCTATCGATGTGGCCTATAACAGGGTGTTGACATGTCACTCAGGTGGATTTTTGAAATGACATTCAACTTTCTTAATGTTTGTATCTGACATTTAGCAATTTCAAATTGAATCTCACTGTAGGGACCTCTAGATGTCTAGATGCCCGGATTTCTAGGTATAAATCTAACATCCACACATATTCAATAGAACATCAGTGTGAGGAACTCCATATTCCCAAATTCCTAGATACCTCTATCACATATTTGACATTCAACCTCTTTCAATGGGTCTTCACCTCGAGGGACTCCAAATTTCTAGATGTCGCTTATGCTACCCAATTAGAATTTGATCCAATGACTAAGAGTTGGGAATTACTTGATATAACAGTCTCAATAAAAAAATGGTTCTACTCCCATTCTTCATTGCATATCCAAGATCCATAATTTCACTAGATCCCACTCCTAAGGACCTTTGGATATCTAGATTTTTGAATGGTCTCGGTTCTTCCTAAGAGGTTCTGCCATTTGGCCTTTAGGTTCTAAGGTATGGTGTGTTGGAATGGGAGGTTATGTATGACCCTACACATGTCCCATAGAGTTCCACTTGTCATATTGATATCATTGCTACGGAAATCCCCAAATTTTCACAAAAGTTCAAATTTTCAAAATTCCCAAAATTCAAAAATTTGAATTTTCTTCTTCCTTGTTCACTATGGAAGTTATACAAATTAACTTATCATGGCCAATTTAGGCTTTATGAAATTGATTTAAACCCTTCACCATAAAATTTGACATTCCCACATTGATTTTCTCACTTATTTGAACTTCAAAAATTTAGAAAATGCTCCAAATTCCATCCCAATGGCTCTGCAATTTCTACAATTTTGGCCTAGCACTTGGCACATATAGCCCAAGTGTTACAAACCAGGATTTGATACCACAAAATAATTTCCACAACCCTAAGGTGAGGCCCACCACACAAAATTTCTCCCATGTTCCCGTAAGTAATTCTCCCAACCATGTAGTTGAGGCATGCTACTAACAAATTCTTCTCTGATAGTTTACTCAACCTAACTCATTAGGATCTATAACCATTGTTACACAACTTATCATGTGTTCATTATAATTATGCTAACCACTAAGAAAAAAACCATGCAGATTTCATGTATAGGCATAATAAACATGTGAATCATTTCATAATGAAAGATGCAGTTAAATTATTAAACACAATGGAAGTAAAACAAATTATTTCATCAATTAAGCATTGAAAAACAAGGAAATTATCTTTCAATGAAGAACCAACTAGTTGTATAACTTTGAAGTTCCTCCTAGTCATCTATTTTTTTATTCCAATTCTCAATTGCAGGTCACCCCCAAGCCAGGCCTATGACTCCACTAGGGCCAAGGTACTCTCACCAGTCCCACTAAGGTCTAGAAGCACACATAAAGGAAAGACAAGGACGATGCTACCAACTCCAATAGTAGTTCCCCTCATAGCCTATAATTTCCCATAGCCCACCCCACCCAATGAAGTGTGCCCCATCACTGCTTCATATTCCTTCGACTATCTCATCACACGAGGGATACCAAGAAAAATAATCTTTTATAAATGGATTCAAGAAATCAAGTAGAGATAAGATTATATGTGGATGAGAATATTTCTTCCATTTCAGTGTAGAAAGAGGTGAATTTGAGTATCCTTCATCACAAGGAAGAGAAAGAGATGACAAAACTCTTTCATATCAAGATCCAGGTCAAGAAGACCAAGGTAGATGCTCTATTCAATTCTAGTTCACAAACCAATCTCATAGTAGCTTATATAGTCATGAATATTGGTTTGGAGGTTCATGATATTCATATCCCATATCCAATTGGGTGGGTAAACAAGCATGTAGAGATCAAGGACACAAAATAGTGTAAGATCAAATTTGTTGTAAGTAAAACTTTTATTGATCAAGTGGAGTTAGATGTAGTACCCCTTGACGTGTGTGGTGTAGTGTTTTGAAGCCCCTACATGTATATGGGGTATGTGATCTCGTGCTGAGAGAAAACCAATATTTCCTAATTAAGGATGGGAAGTCTTACATCATCAATGCACATACAGGTAAATCAAATATCTCATTGTTAAGTCCCGACCAAGATAAAAAGTTGATTAGTTCAAGTGAGAAGTATGTTTTTCTTTTCTTACGAGAGAATAAATTGAGTGATGAATTGGTAAGACTAAAGGAATCCCTAGAGGGATTATAATTTCCCCGCTATAATCCCTAGTTTAATCAATGCATAATGTATATGTGAATATGGCTATGGCCAAGCGATGTAATATGTGAATGTATTTTCTGAATTTAATAAATAAAATGTGATGTTAGCTGCTAGAGAATATGGAAAGAGATGGGGGATGAGTTATCCAAAAGAGAAGAGAGTTTCTAAGAGGGATCCAAGGGGGATATTAATTATGGTTATTAGTTCATCTCATTCCCCTGAATTTTATTATCATTGGGGATAGATTTTGTTTTCCATTTGAGTGTATGAGAGCCCAATCATTAAAACCATGTAAGAGGGTAGGTGTGAGAGTCACATCTCATAGTTATTGGAAGCATGGGGGCTACAATACAATTAAAATTGGGTAGAGTGAGAAGTCAACTATGTTGGAAAGTAGAGGAAATTCATATGCAGAGAATAGGTAGTTTTTTCACATTAAGTTTTTTGCATTATCAGTGGGTAAGAGTAAGGAAAAAGAGAATTGGAGGTAGAACAAGGAGGATGGGAAAATTATGGAGCATGATAGAGAATTTTTGGAGTGTTATGGAGCTAAGGATTAAAGAATGAGTATTTCGATCTTGAAGAGTGAACTCTTGTGTGAGTTTCATTGTAACAACAAGTGTTGTTGTTGTTTTCCTCATAGTTTCCTCAGAGTGAGTTCCCTTGAGATCCAAACATGGAGATTCCTAGTTACATGTGCCAGAGAGACCTTGATAAACAAATGAGACACATGATGGAATGGGAGTAGTGAAAGGGTAAACTCCTTGCATTGGGCAGGTAAAGAGGAATAGAGTTGGAGGAAATTCTACATAGCTAATAGAGAATACCAGTGGGTTGTGGAATTTTTATCCATGAGTGGACTGTGAGAGGAACCCATCTCTTATGGATTCCTAGCCCCAACTCAGGGGGGAATTTATTTTTAGATTTGTAACAACAAGTCTATGGTTGGGTGGAATGTCCTTCTGAAGCAACTAGTTGCACAAACGTTTTTAAAAAGATAAGTGTTTATCCATTTTTTTAATTTTTCTTATGATTTCTATTGCTGTATTTTTACCCTGTGTATGATAATGGTTTTTATATGTTGTTGTAGATAATTATTTGGATGCATTATGTTATTTTAGAAATTTTTATATACATTTAATTATGGGTATCAAAATCTAGTTGAATATGTGTTTTATTCGTAGCTGGTAAGCTACAAGAATTAATTAAAAAAATAAAATTTCAAATTTATGTGTATTTTCCATAAGAAATGTTCCTTGGTTAAGCTGGGGGATGATACCGGGATGTCATAAAAAAAAATATAGTTGGAGGAGTTGTTGTAGGAATATAGAGGAGTGTTCTAGGAGCCTTAAGGACTGCAACCTAGGAGGGAAGTCAAGCATGAGATGCAATTGTTTCCTAAATCCTCATTACCAAATATTGGTTTTTATAGAAAGTGTATTCTGGAAGAAGACACTACAAGGAGAACACATTCTAGAGGATTTTACGAAATCTCCCCCAAAATTATATCCCTTCTATGTTTATAATGGAGGTTTCATGGAGGTGAGTAGCTGAAGGTTTTTGTAAAGGTTTTTTTATCAGTGTGCCTTTAAGGTACATACACACTAGTGCTCACATAAAAATAAAGCACCGATGCTTCAATGTTCAAAAGCATCATCATACATTATAACAAAAGTACCATGCACCTAATAAAGTGCATTAGTATCATTGAACATTATGCACTAGTGCACATTTATGTCATTAGGCACACCACTATAGGGTAAATAATTTTATTTTTTACCAAACAAATTTTCATTGTTTCAGTTCATCCTATGGTTCCAAACTCTAAAGAAAGCACCATTTCTCACCCTCCCTCTAAATATGCCCTATTTTAGGTGCTCTACAACAACTTGGATAGCTCCATCGGTCGATTCCACACATTTTTGAATTTTTGAAATTTCCATGAATTTTCATTTCCTCATGATGGTGAAACAGTGCCACCTCGGGACATAAGAGGCTAGGTAAATTGTTTGTTACATTTGTATTTTCATTTTCATCCAATTAAAATTGAATTTAGCTTGAAATTTCTTTTTTTTTTCATTTTTTTTCCAATTCCGTACAGTGTGCTTGAATTCTTCAACTCTCCCCAAAGTGGTGCATAATGTCTTAAACTCACAATAATCACTACCTTTGGTGCATCTAATATAAACGTATGCACTAGTGTCATTCAAGGAAGAGCATCGTGATAAATTTTAGAAATAAATTGGTGGTTCCCCCCTACATCGATACATTTGACTTAACTACGTTCATCACTAAATTAACGATATATAAAATTTAACATAGAGATGTAACCATTTTAACCAAATGCACTAGTTTTATTTATAGAACTACATCAAGACAAATATTGACCGACTTGGCATAGCAATGAATCTCATTAGATTCCCTATTCCTTGTGATCTATACTTTACAATGGACTACTAAACAAAACACTGGTGCACCAATATCATAGTAGCACCGATGCATTAATAGTAACACATCACACTGCTTCATTTGATGCCCATGTGTCCAACAAATGCAATGGTTTTCTAAAGAGAATGACACTATGTTTATTTTTTCATAATCTAATACGTGTCGATGCGACGATAACCATGGAGCACCATTGCGTAAAAACTAAAAGTACACACCACGATAGGTTTGAAAAATAATCATCATGGTTCATCTTATATAAGGCCCCATATTCTTTGTGTTAGTAAGATAACACACCACTAGACTCTCATGTCAGTGCCATTGTAAAACTGGCGCATCAATTCCCTAATTTTAACAAAGTTCACCAGTAATTTTGCACACCATAAATTTTAGCATTGCGGTGCATCGCATGCCAAGGTGTTTGATTAGATACCCCATTACCAATTCTCTATACAACCCAGTGTATCAAAAAACATAATTCCAGTGCTACAATAACATGGTAGTACCAGTGCATTCATATCAATTAAATTGTGACATAGCATGCTCATTCTTGGGATAATAAAGAATATCCCTAATATCACTAAATATTGAAAAAAAACTCTAAAAGTATTTTCTTTACCCCCCTCCCATTACATATGTACAATTTTAAAACCCCATTTTTTTACCAGATATCCTAGGTATCCATTTTTTTATGTCATTTTTAATGCCCCTTCTTATTTCTATCATTAGTATGAAAACATCATGGAACTCTTATATGCTCGCAAATCAAAAGTCACAAAGGTAATTCAAAAATAAGAAAACAATGGGTGTGCCATCTAAGTTTATGTTAAATCTTAAGTTGGAGTACTGATATATCTTCATGAGTCATCCAAATCATTAAAATCCATGTGTTTTCTGACCTGGGAGGGTGGTAACCCTTTTTCCATGACTTGCAAATAGGTTTCCTAGTGGGTAGCCATAGGTTTATCACCAAGTGGCATACTCAGGGGATTGCAAGAACACATGAGGCAAATAGTAAGATATCCCTCGTATTTCATCATCTTGGGTGTAGCTTACTATAATTTATCATTCATACCTTGACTTGCCTTATTGGTGGATTTTATCACCATCATTTAAGACATTTGGAAGGCACCTTCAACCCTTATGGATTGCTTGTGATTTTTTCCATGTCTTAGAAACATGCTTTTTATTTTCTCTTGCATCAAGAAACTTGTCCCCAAAACCATATTTTGTCACCACTAGAAAAATATTTGAAAACCACATTGTTCTCCACCAGAGTAATCACATTATTACCTCCATTGTAAACATTATTTTGGAGACATATAAACCTCTCACACTTCTTTAAAAACATCCATTTAATTGTAACTATAACCAACAATCACTACTAGATTTCGTTATGAATTATGACCATCATTAGTGTTGTGAGAATGACATCATAAATATGTATATTTCAACATTATTAACTATTGTATTGGTATTCCTACATCATTTTAGAGGCATGAATGAAAATTTTGTCTGTCGATGCTCTATCAGGCCATGTGGCAACTTCTTCATGACCTCTTTTTTTCTTAATGGATGTTATACTTCCAAAGTATCCAATTACATGAACCAAGTACTTATTCATTTTCTCTCTACAATTTATTATTCCATTCACCTTGGCTCATAAACCCATGAACCACCACTTCATTTAGTGCCTTTAATTTTTCATCACAATGTTACAAACTTCAATCCATCAATGCACAAGATACATTTCTATTCTTATAAGATTGTCAATTGACCAAGAAACCCACACATGACTTCTCATCATTTTGTTTGTTTCCCATCAAGAAATGTATCTCTGGCCTCTATGATACATTTTCTAAATGAAGATTGTGATGTCAAACAAAGCCTCATATCTTGTGCATAATATTGGCACTATTTATAACAATAAATTAATCTCATTGTATACAATAATGTATCTCACACATACTTCCATGCAACATTATTCATGTAGTCATTATGAATACTCTACATGTCTCTCTCAAGCACCACCCAAGATTATCTCACTGCATATTGAAGATAACCTTTCCCTCTTCACATGTCATGTACTAAGTCCTTGTAATTTCAAATAGTTTTTTCAAACTTGAACCATAAACTCACCAATAGAAAGGTTTTTCTATTGTATTTTTATTCACTGTAACATATAGCCATTGTCAGCGATTCTCACACTACTTGCAAGAAATACTTACCATGTATTCTCATCATTATACAAAAATACATACTTTGATTTGAATTCCATGTTAAGAAGTGCATGATTAGTGGATTCAAATTCCCATCTCAGTTTTTGAATTAAACACTTCACCCAGACAATATTTGTAGGTCAAATTCCATCAAAGACCATGGTAATGAAAACAAATATGTATATACTTATGTTGATCTAGACTTCAAGTGTGAACTATCCTTATTGTTATAGACTACATAGACATCTTCAATATTCACCCTAGGTATACTCCCAAATAGTGACCCAAATTCAAACTCTAGCGGACATAGATCCTTGATCAATTTCAAAAGTGTAAGAATTTATAATAGTTCCATCAATAATCTTAAAATTCCTCACAATAAAAGGATAAAAGAATGTTTACAATAAAATTTGAATGTTGAGCATTCCTAAAACTATATGGCATAATTTTTGTTGGAATAATGGTTCATTTATCATATTCTAGATGTAATTGTTTTTTAGTATTATTGTTATTTGTTATGTCTTGAAAGTATAATTAAGGTTAGGAAATATATTTGAGAGATTCATGGAGAGATTATTGGAGATATTGTTGAGAGATTGTAGGAGAAGATGATTTCCCGTAACATGTTCTCTCATTGTATAAATTCATGCTTTGGTAATGAGAAAGTTTGAGTCGAGTGTGCATTGTTGTTTAATTATTTGCTCCATTATTGTGATGGTGTTTTTCTTAATTTGGTATCAGAGAAGAGGTGAGAGAATGTGTGGTAGAGAGTTGTAATGAAATATTGAAGAGAGGGGATCAGGCATGTGTCATTCCCGAGTGATTCCAAAGATCCATAGCCCGTAATTTATTTGATGAGGAAGAAGAGGTGTGCAAGACATTGTTCGACGTGAAGAGGCATGTGTGGAGAGAAGTGTTGTACTGGTGCATGAGGAAGAAGAGGTGTGCAATATATTGTTTGACGTGAAGAGGCATGCGTGGAGAGAAGTGTTGTACTGGTGCGTGTGACTGAAATATGTGGTTTGGCATATTATTAAATTATAGCCAGTCAAAAACCATCCCATGGAAGGAAATCTTCTGCTTCCCATGGAAAAGTAGATATCACAGAATAGCTATTTTTTCTGATCTCAAGCATTGTTTTCAAATGTGAATCGAGTTGTGTGGCCATTTCTAAAGGTTCCACAACATTTCATTGGAAGACTGGCTAGACACAATGTTGCAAAACAAGTCCTTTTTGAAGAAAACCAAGCAGGTTTGCGTCATAAAAGTCAGACTATCTGTCTTTTGTGCGACTATTTGTCCATCGAGTGACTGAATTGTAAATGTGAGAATTTTTTTTATTGTAAATGTATTTTAAATACTTTCGCACAAGTAGTGTAAAAAAAAATTATAGTATTTGGTTTTCTCCCTTGTTGAGAGAACTATTGTATTAATTGAGAGAAAGATAGATTTGAGAGAGTAGAAGAGATTATCTTATCACTTGTATATTTTTTAAAAGGGTCGATTTAAGGATACTTCATTGTATGAGAGGTTGATTGTGCAAATATTGTGCTCTTTCATTAATAAAATATTTTTTTTTGGTGGTGATTGAGTCCCAACTTTGGGACATTGGTTCTCATCTCGGATGAAGTGGGACACTTTGTGTTGATTTTGCGTATTCTCTCTCTTTCTCTCTCTCTAATTATTATTTATTCTTCATGGAGACAAGAAATATTGTGTTGCCCATACTTGTTGCCACAAATTATTGCTATTGGAGAAAACGAATGCAACCTATATTCATCACTAAATATTTATGGGAGCTTGTAATTGATGGATATACTATGCCTTCTACTGGTGAATTCAAAACATTAAGTGATTATGAAAAGAAAGTTTTAAAGGAAATTATTAAGAAATATAATGAAGCACTTTCACTTATAGGGAGCACAGTTGAAGAATCTATATTTACAAGAATTAATGTTGTAGAATCATCTAAGAAAGCTTGGGATATTTTAAAGAATACATATGAAGTTGTGGTTGTAGATAAATTGTAAACAATAAGGATAAATTTTGAAAATGCCAACATGCAGAGTAATGAATCTATTCATGATTACATAAAAAATATTCAATATCTTGTTAATCGGATGAGGTCCTTAGGTGAAGATGTTCTAGAAAGGAGACTAATTGAGAAAATTTTAATAAGTGTTTTTCCCAAGTTTCATATGGTTACCACTAGTATTATGGTTTCCAAATATTTAAATACAATGAATATTGATGAATTAAGAGGATTTTTTCTTACTATTGAAGAAAATCAACCAACTAGAGAAGTGGAGCATGCTTTTTCTACAAGGCATAGAGGAAGATGAAGAGGTAGAAGTCAATATCAAAATCAGAGTCAGAATAGAAATCCACAACAATCACAGAATTATCAAGGAAGAGGAACAACTCCAAGTCATTTTAGAGGAAGTTCAAGTCAATTCAAAGGACGAAGCAGAGAAGGTTTTCTTGGAAGAGGAAGAGGAAGAGAAGGATCTAAAGAACGACAAGGCCCACAGTGTCATTATTTTCATAAATATGGTCATATTGAAATAAATTTCTATGCAAAAATGAGAGATATGGAAAACAAATGTGCTAATATAGTTGTAGAAGAAACCAGGAATGATAAGTTATTCATATCAAGTTTCATGGCACACAATGAAGAAAGTGAAGCATGGCATACTTATTCAGGATGTTCAACTCATATGACATCTCTGACAACTATTCTGGTAAAGTTGTATTTGGTGATGATAGAGTTTCAAAATTTAAAGGGAAAGACATAGTTTCAATTCCATCACTACATGGAAAGAAGAAGTTTATTGATGAGACATTATTGAAACTAGCATTGACGAAGAACCTATTTTTTGTACGACAGATGATGGAGAAAAATTATAAGTTAGTATTTGATAACAAGGAGTGATTAATCATGGATAAGTTGAATCACAATGCAGTTGTGGAAAAAGGAGAAATGACTGAAGATAGAATTTTCAAGCTTTCTTTTGATTCAAGTAATTCACAAAGTTTGAATGGAACAGAAGAGATGAACAACAAGATTTTTCATTTACGAATGGGACATTTGAATTCTCAGAGATTGGTTTTTCTTCGAAAGAAGAATATGGTGAATGGTCTTCCTTATATCAAGAATGATGATGAAGTATGTGAAGGATGCATTTTTGGGAAACAACACAGGGAAAGTTTTTCAAATAGAATGTGGAAGGATAGTGAAAATCTAGCATTGGTGCATTCATATTTGTGTGGTCCAATGGAGACAACATATTTTGTAAAGGCTCGTTATTTTCTCACTTTCATTGATGATTTTTCAAGGAAGACTTGGGTGTATTTTTTGCAGGATAAATCTGGAGTTTTTTCTCATTTTCTCGAGTTCAAGGCATTGGTTGAAAAGAAAAGTGGTTTCAATATTCTCATCCTAAGAATAGATAATGGGGGAGAATACAAGTCAAATGAATTCTTGAATTATTTCAGGAAGAATGGTATAAAGAGAGAGTTTACCAATTCATACTCTCCTCGACAAAATGGAGAGTCAGAAAGGAAAAACATAACCATAGTTGAGATGGCTAGGACCATGTTAAAGGCTAATTCACTTGGTAATGAATTTTGGGATTAAGTAGTACACACATAAATACACATTCTTAATAGATGTACTACAAAGGTAGTGTTGAATTTGACTCTCGAAGAAGCATGGTCAAGACATAAACCAAGTGTTGCACATATGAAATTTTTTGGTTGCATCGCATATGCACATGTTCTGAAGGAAAAGAGAAGCAAATTGGATGATAAAAGTGTTAAGTGCATTTTCATTGGTTACAATATTGAAACAAGAAGTTACAGGTTGTTTGATCCTCAAGCAAAGAAAGTAATAATAAGAAGAGATGTTGTATTTGATGAGAAGGGAATCTATCAATCAGAGCTTGTACAGTTGAAATTAAAAGAAGATACAGTTACTATTGGTGGTGAGTCACATTCCAGGTCAGTAAAGGAAGATGAAGTTAATAGGAAACCTAAAAGGTTTGAAAGAAGTCTTCAAAAAACAATATGTTAGATAGAAATTTTGAAAGAAGGATTACTAGATCCCAAATTAATCTTGTGAATTATGCACTCATGACACAGGTAATGAAGATGGATGAACCACAAACTTATGCAGAAGAATCAAGAAAGAAAGAATGGAATGAAGCTATGGAAGCAGAGTTGAATGCTTTGGTGAGAAATGATACATGGGATTTGGTGAATTTACCAAAAGGTAAAGAGGTGATTGGTACTAATGGGTTTATAAAACTAAGTATAAATCAGATGGCACAATTGATAAGTATAAGGCTCGTTTAGTTGCAAAAGTTTATGCACAGAGATAAGGAATTGATTATACGAAGAAATTTTCCCCAGTGGAAAAGTTGGATACAATCAGGATAGTTATTGCATTATCTGCTCAGTATAAATGGATAATTTTTCAAATGGATGTTAAGTCAGCTTTCTTGAATGGTTATGTGAATGAATAAATTTATGTGGAGAAGACTCAAGGTTTTGAAGTTCCAGGTAAAGAAGATAAAGTTTACATGTTGAAGAAGGCTTTGTATGGTTTTAAACAGGCACCAAAGGCTTGGTATTCAAGAATTGATAAATACTTCCAGGATCATGGCTTAATCAAAATTTTATCTAATCCTAATCTTTATATTTTTCAGTCAGGTTAGGATATTCTGATTGTTTCATTTTGTGTTGATGATTTTATCTACACAGGGAACAATGTTGAGTTATTTCAAAATTTTAAGTCACACATGATTGCTGAGTTTGAGATGACAGATCTTGGAGAGTTACATTATTTCTTGGGAATCGAAGTTTGGCAGAAAGAAGATGGTATTTTGATGTCACAAGGAAAGTATACTTTGGATATTTTGAAGAAGTTCAGAATGATGAGTTTCAATCTAGAAATGACTCCTTTGGAAGTTGGGTTGAAGTTATATGGACATGATGAATCTAAATAAGTTGATGTTACTTTGTATCGTCAATTGGTTGGAAGTTTGATCTATATATTTTGCAGTCAATATGGTATCTATATTCATGTCAAATCCCAAGTAAATACATTGGAAATAAGCTAAGAGGATTTTGAGATATCTGTGTGGTACAATTGATTATGGTTTGATATACAGATCTACAGAAGATTTCATAATTATTGGTTATACAGATTCATATTGGGCAGGTTGCGTGGATGACAAAAAATTAACTTAAGGATATTCTTCCAGCATGGGTGCAACAGCAGTTGCTTGGAGCACTAAAAAGAAACCTACAGTTTCTCTCTCCCCAATAGAAGCAAAGTATAAAGCAACAACGACATCGGCATGTGAAGCATTTTGGTTGAGAATAATTTTGGAGGATCTTCATGACCAACATGAACAACCTATTCAGTTGATATGTGATAATCAAAGTGCTATTAAAATGACTAAAAATCCAGTTTTTCATAAGAAGAACAAGCATATTGATATTCAGTATCATTTTGTTCAACATTTGGTTTAGCAAGGTGTGGTCGAGATCAGGTATTGCAGAACAGAAGAACAAGTAGCTGATATTTTCACATAAGCACTATCAAAGGAAAAGTTCTATAAATTCAGAGATGATCTTGGATTTTTTCTGAATGATCATTATGGGGGAGAAATGTTGGTATAATGATTCATTTATCATATTCTAGATTTAATTTTTTTTTAGTATTATTGTTATTTGTTATGTCTCGAAAGTACAATTAAGGTTAGGAAATATATTTGAGAGATTCATGGAGAGATTATTGGAGAGATTAATGAGAGATTGTAGAAGAAGATGATTTTCCGTAACATATTCTCTCATTGTATAAATGCCTACTTTGGTACTGAGAAAGTTTGAGCCAAGTGTGCATTGTTGTTTAATTATTTGCTCCATTATTGTGATGGTGTTTTTCTTCAATTTTAAGCATAAAAACTCCATTGTTTCAACCTTAGTTTGGATTCTAGTATGGTCAATGGATTTGTTGACTAACATGGTCATGTTTTAGTTGTTTTACTATGGTCAACTACAAAAGGTAAAAAACAAAAAAACATCAGTAAGAAAAACAAAATTTTTTTATTTCCATGCTTCAGACAATAGGTATCCATTCATTCGTGTCATAATTACCAAGAGTCCAAGAAGTTGACCTCCAATTAGTGTATTGAAAAATTCAAAATATCTGTGTTTTTCATCGGTCAAGGGATATATGTAGTCATGAACATAAAAGATACAATGTTTCCCTTAGATAGAAGAAAAAGTCTATAATAGTTGGCTACTAACCATTTGGCCATTCTTCCAACATAAGACTCTATTTGGTTGTGAAATGATATCTTTGGTAAAAATACTTAGCATCAACTTTATAGGTGGAATATTACATAGAGCCTGTGGAAATGTCCTAGAACCAATATCACCATCAGGTTTCAATGGGAGACAATGCTATTTTAAAAATTCATTAGTCGATGTCAAATTAAATTGGCAATAAATATAATTTCTTCATGCATGTTAATCCATAGACTCTATATTTAGTCCCCAAGGATTGATCAATATGTCAAAATTAAAAAAAAAAAATTACATCTTAGTTGATAGCCAAGATCAATTCCCAGGGGGGAAATCTTACACAAAAATGGCATAAAATGACTAAGTAGTAGCATAATTAAAATATGTATAATATAATTAGAAGTTTTCTATTTTAAATGGTCCCACTAATGCTTGTTGAGATAGAAACTTTGTCTCTGAGGATACTAGCCACTTATTCTAGAAAACAGATCCAACTTTGCAATTACTTTGTTGGTGGTCATGTGTTTGAATTTAGATGTTTTGTAGCCAATTAGGAAACCAAATTGTAGGAAAGGGTATATGTAGATATGTACATGTACTAATGAGTGAAGTTAAAAAAAATCATGTGAGAGATATTCCTCAACCAGTTAGCTTGTTGTTTTCACATCACCAGTCTATCCAATTGCATGGGACCATAGAGGGAGTAATAATGGATAGATAGGTTCCCCTGTAGTTATTTATAGGCATATATGTGTGTTTGAGGTGGTATTATAAGCATGCCACCAATTATGGAATTTCATGTAAGAGAGGCCTGACTATTACTTCAGATTGGGAATAAACACTAACATATTTCTGGGAAGCAGTTGAAACGTTTAAACAAAAAATTCTTAGTTTTGTTTTTATCTGATGCAAGAGCATTGATCCAACTCATCAAGTGCCAACAATATAGTGCATCCGCGCACTAGGAGGAACAAACTCCAAGGAAAGAGAGGCGCCATCCCTCTCATTCTTCCCCAATTTAAAATTTTCAATGTAATTAAATGTAATTTAAGTCTGGGAGGCTTAAGTAAATATGTGCCTATGTCTTTGTACAGGCCGAGTTATTGTATAGATAGAATTGTCTTTAATGGGTGATAGGTAAATCGGCTTATCTCTAGTTCGAACTAGTTGTCCATTGAATGCAATTCAATGCAATTCAATGCGAGTAGGTAGCTGGAGGGAAGGATCAAGGAGCCCCTCTTTTCTAAAAATATCTTGTATCAAGAATTCATTGGGCTTAGGAGGATGCATTGTTGATGACCGAGTTGAGTTGTAGAGAGAGCTCAAGAAAGGAGAAGTGTTGAGACTTTGTTGCAGTCCATCCCTTGTAATTATTTGTACATATACATTCAGATATAACACAAAAGAAGTTTTTCCCTGCATATGAGGTTTCTTTGTTTTTATATGAATTCTTTGTTTTCTTCTCAATGTGTTTTACTGCATTTATGTGTATATTCTATGAATAATTGCAATTATGTTTCAATTGCATGATTAGATAGAGTTTACTATTTCTCTGTGGGTTTGTTGGGTGTTTTGGGTTCTTAGAGTTGTGCAAGGAGTGCACTTGAACTCTGTTTCGAGTTCATAGAAGAGCGTGCCATTGGGCACACCATGACCATTCTCAAATCCAAAAGGAGGACCAGATTTTTTGAATACTCTTTGGGTCTGGTTCTAGAGAAATCACAAAAATTCAGAGTTGTTGAATACTCTGAAAGCTTTGCAAGGAGTGCATTGAGCCTGTGTAAGGAGTGCATAGTGCCTACATCTTTCTGAAGTGTTGGAGAAATCCAGAGAGAGGAGAACCAAAGTTATTGAACACTCTGGAGGAGAGGCTCTTTCAAACAGTTTCAGAAGTCAAGAACATTTTCAGGTTTAGAATCGCAAGGAGTGCGCCCGAGGTTGAGTGGTTTTAAGTTCACAAAATCTTAGGAGAAATATTGTTTCCAGAACACAGATAGGGACCAATGAATTGGTCTATGAAGAATAATAATATGAAGGTTCAAGCCCTTCAAAATCCTCAAAGGAGTCAAAATATCAAAAGAGATAACTACAAGAGTTGCGTAGGAGGGACTTAGAGAAACCTCTAAGTCTGAGAATTGGAGGTGTTCAGAGGAGGCACCCGAGGGTTGAATCACATCAAAGGAGTCAAATCTCAGGTGAAAAATCATCGTAGAGAATGTAGACAAAATCCACATCCTTTGAATTTAGTTTCCAAACATCCAAAGTTTGGAGGAGAGTGGGGATAGTAGCATGGAGGAGGAGCTACATGCATCGTTTGATCAACTTTCATGAGAGATCTAGACCATTAGATCTACATCCAGACAAGAGGATAAGAATGCATAGAGGGGGGATAGATCCCTTCTGTAGGATCTAAGCATGGAGAATGGACAATCATCAGATCGGGAGAAGGTGCACGAGGTATAACACTGGAAGTCCTTTGGACTTTGTGACTTCAAAGATCTACTAGTGTAGAGTGTACATGAGAGAAGACTCCCAAATTTGTGGGGAGCTGAAGTGGATTTGAACCATCCATTCCCTGGATACGTTTCAACGGATCCTGAACTACGGAGGAAATAGAGGTAAGGTTTGTATAGCACTTGCCAAAGCTCCCGAAGACGGAGAAGATCCCAACTGTTGGCATTGGAGGACAGGTGTCAGCAGATCATGAGGTCCATAGATTTAGCACTATAGGAGCACACTGTGTTGGAGTAGGAAGAATCATAGAAGCTCGGAGCAGTGGAGCCCATCCCCACCATCGATCTCAGTGGACAGGTGTCACTAGATCCTACGCCCTAGAGGACAGACACTCCGAGGAAACGTTGATAGCATGGGACGAAACCATCTGAAGTCCCAAATGAAAAAACTCATCATGACCATCTGTTCATAGGAAACGTGTCAGCAGATCTAGAGATATGGTGGGTTGGCACTCCGGAGGAGTTGGGGTGCAGAGTTGTGCAAACACCCAGAGTTTCGAGGAGCCGGAGCTCATATCCACCATCTGGTTAAGTGGATAGGTGTCAGTGGATCCAAAATTCTAGGGAGAAGGAACTTCAGGAGGAATTCAAGGCTTATGCACACATGGAGAAAATTTTCGAAGGCCAGAGTTGATCGTTGTCATCGATTGACGAGGACATGTGGCGCCTGATCTCTTACTCTAGAGGAATTGGAGAGGGGGTGTATGAAAGTGCTTGGACTCCCAACGCGCCAGAGTCCCAGAGAAAATCATATCTAGAGGAATTGGAGAGGGGGTGTATGAAATTTCCTAGACTCCTGAAGCACGGGAGTCCTGGAGAAAATCCTCGTCCGTTGGAAGGGGACACGTGTCATCAGATCCTGTGATCTAGAGGTTTGGCACCCCAAAATATTGGAGACTTAGGTTGTTCAAGGTTGAGGACTCTTGAAGGCTGGAGTCACTCACAGTCGTTGATTGGAGAAGGACGCGTGCCACCAGATATCGTCAGTCTGGAGGTCTAGCACTCCGAAGGGTTTGCGAAGTGGGGCAGTTTGGGAGAGAAATTGTCGGAGCCTGAAGAAAATCTGGGATGTTGAGAGTTCAGGGCACGTGTCAAGTGATCCGACACTCTGGAAGGTTGACACTCCGGTGGTTCCTGGGTGTTAGTGTCCCAGAAATCCCGAAGCCTGGGATCCTGAAGAGGATCATGACCATTGGAGACTGCAAATCGGAGAGCCATTGATCTGGGGTGTGGTCATTCGATGGATTGACACTCCAGGAGAACTATAGTGTTGACAATTTAAAACACCCAGAGCCCAAAGCTCCGTAGTGCCAGTTTAAGTGCATCATGGCTTGGCGCTCGGTCACATTCCTCAGTCACATGTTGTTGCCACTGGAGGAAAAGGGGTTGAGGTATGAAATTTGAATTTGATTTATAAAGGAAAGGGGATTAGAGAAGAGGCCTGGAAGGTTCATATTTGTACGGACCTGCACATAGGGAGAGATCAAATCCTATGGTAAGTAATTTTGGGGTCTCAATAGGGCCCGAAGAGCTGATTCAACTCGGGTTTTGAACGATCCTTAGATCAGGAGGTCGAGTGGACCCTGGGAGTGGGAGGGGGTTTGCATCAAGTGGTATCAGAACTAGAATTTATCTTAGTCATAGGAAGAAAATGGATACTAAAGGCCATGGATGAAGTCGAGGAGAAGACTGCCAATAACTAAACAAAGAATAGGTGGATAAATAGCTCGGAGAGATTAGAGAGGATCTCAATAGACTGAAACTGAAGATGCAACAGGAGGGACAAGTATGCTGGAGGTATGAATGGTGCATGAAGCAAAAGGAGAAGTGGCCAGTCCAATAGTTGGTTTCCAGGAGGCAGTGCCAGATGTTGAGGAGGTGCCTGCGGCAGGTTGAA
>JZKD02S2314022.1:18253-33562 GCA_000966675.3 Picea glauca
GTCATTTCCACTAACGCATCATGAGAGACCATCATTAGCTTGCACTCACCCATTTGCAACATGACCAAGTTCAAGAATGCCCAACTTACCTTATCATAATCTTTATCCAAGTCTATTTTCATCACCACCATAGGAATTTTCATTTTTTTTTATCGAGTGCAGGTATTCTTGAGCCGAACTTATTGCATTTGAGATCTATGTGTTAAAGAGGAACCCAATATGTTCCTCTAAAATATTATAAGATAGAACACCTTTTAGTCTATTAGCAAACACTTCTTTAATTATTTTGTAAAAAAATTTGCATAATGAAATTGGCTTGAAGTCTAAGAAAGAGAATGAATTAGTTTTCTTTGGAATAAGTGCAAGAAATGTTACATTGAGGGAACCTAAGATTCTACCAATAACCCTTGTCTCACCTACCACCCTCAACAAATCATAAACCAACAAATCATAAAACCCCAAATAAAACTCCACAGTCCCGCCATCAGGGCCAGGATTCTTATCTCGCTTAAACCCCATTAGGACCTCCTCAAGCTCATATTTTGTCACAGGATCCCCCATCCAATCATTGGTTACCTCATAAAAAATCTAGGGTAAACCTAAATAGTCTAGTGCATTTGTTCCACAATATGATTTTCCTCTGGATCCCTGAAAAAATACCAAAATAGTGTTGTTAAATAGCGTCTAAGAGATGTTTTCCCTGAGGTGTAGGACAATCGGTGACGGAATGTGTTGTTAAGGCACTATGTGATGTTAAATTCACCAGTTTGAAACCTGCAGGGACAAAAAATCCATCCATGTTAAGGGTTCGTGTCGCTTAGGCTAGGTGCGGTCCCCTGGTGATTTTGGTGGCTTAGATGCCCCTGAGTCGCGGTTTCTTAGCCATAGGTTAGTCCCACATGTCACAAAAAAACTAACAAACAAACAACAAATAGTGTCTAAGAGATGCTTTAAGGACCTTGTTTTTGACCCATCTATACCTGTCAATTTTCAAATCGTATTGATATATTTTTTGTGGGATACAAATTTATGAAAGAATTTATTATTCCAATCACCCTTATTCATCTAGATAGATTGACTCTTGAACCACCATGTATATTCTTCATTAGCTAGCAATCAGGACTTACTAGTTTCCATATATTTGATTTCAGCTAGTTCTTCTTTGGAGAACACCTGTGTCGCATTGGATCAGAACAACTTCTCTAGTTTTTCCTCCATCGGCAACAATTCATATTTATGGATTTTTATTTGGGACCTGTCTTAATATGAAGTAAGGACCTTAATAATATTCAAGTTTGCAATAAATTGATCCATGTTTGAGGAACCCATTTGAGAATCATAATGAATCCAGATATATTTAACAAGACTACAAAACCCCTCCTCATTAAACCAACCACGATTGAGCTCAAAGGGTCCTGGGGATTTCGAATCTTCATTTTCCAGCCACAACA
This sequence comes from Picea glauca, assembly GCA_000966675.3. NCBI lineage: Eukaryota > Viridiplantae > Streptophyta > Pinopsida > Pinales > Pinaceae > Picea > Picea glauca. The sequence goes on from JZKD02S2314022.1 coordinate 19,705, forward strand.
ACACTGGAACATGATCATATATACCCCCTTCCCCTATCCAACTTCTATAATTATCACCACCTTCCAACACATTTTCTACTAATAGAAATTGATCTAGTCTCTTTGAAACCCCAGCATAACCCACACAACCATTCCTCCAAGTTTGGGTGAAAGGAATTGGTTCATCATCCACCAGGTTGAAAGAATCAAATAAATGTAAAAAATATGATGCAAATGGGTCCATACAAACCAAGCCCCCCCAAACTTCCCTCGCAGATAATGTTAGATTAATATCACCACCCAAAATAAGTTCAGGATCTCTTAATATTCCATGCTCCTCCAATTCTTCCTAGAAAGTTATTTTCTCTTCATATGGACCGTAAATAGATACAATTTAAAAAAAATTCCCTAGATCCTTAGCCTTTCCTTCAAACCAAATTCCCACAGTAAACATAGAAGTATTAACAATGTCAAAGTTCAATGTCCATCCCTAAACCAAACCACTCGATTGAACCTCTGCATCCAAAGAACACATGTTCCACCCAAGGATAAGTAAAGAAATGGTTTCAATAGATTTAGAACCAAAGACCATAGTTTCTTGGAGAAGAAATATATCCATGTTATATTTCACTATGAACCTATGGAGGGATAACTTTTTGGGGGAACCCCTAACCCCCTAACATTCAAATATAATATAATCATGGAAGAACATTTCTATAGGACCTTGATGCTCTAAGCTCCCTAACATTAACTTGTTTCTTACCCTATAATACCTCTTTTGAAGTTTCTGATTTTTCCTTCGATATATAATATTTATGACCTGAGTGAATAGGAATATCATCCAAATGAGATAAACCACCTTCCACCACCCCCAACTCCTTGAATTTTTTATGATTCTTGGATCTCAATTCGTAAGGAAGGGATGAAGGATCCCGAGAGACCTCCCTCTGAGAATTTCCACTAACAAATACCACCCACTTTCCAAAGGTTCGGGAAGAATCTCCACTCATAGGTTCATTCAGAACAGGATCAACATCTATGGGCTTAGGATGTGCATTGGAAATATCTAATGCAAAAATAGGATAAGCCCCATTTGAATGAATCTCTATACCACCCAATCTAGGTAAAGGAAGGGAATGATTCAACATACATTTTTCTATTGTCTACACCAAACCCTTATCTAGAACCTACTCATTTGTGTAATGCCCCTAGTCTGAAACCCAACTGTAAATGTAAATACAAATGTACTTAGGCTGGTGAGTTGGGATGCAGAAAGGATAGTGTATATGGAATGTAAACGTAAATGTATTCACATGCAAATATTAATGAAAAACACATCACTGTGGTAGACCAACCATGTAAAAGAGTATGGGGGACTAAATTCCACTAGTTAGGGAAAGGGGGATAAAAGTTAAGGATAAGGGCCTAAGCTAGGGAGCTTAAGACAAAAAGGAATATTATGTTAATATTCCTTAAAGTATAAGGTATGGATAATTATTTTATCTTAAGTTATAAGGATGGGGACAAATGGGCCAAAGCATCTCTCAACATGAAACGTGTCAAGTAGGAAACATGCATACAAAGAGTTTGGACGTAGTGCATTTTCAAGGATTCCATTATTCCACCATTGTTTCACTCACGGATTTCAGTTGTCCTCCGTAGTTTTTTTGTTATTATCGTTGTACCTATATTGTACCTAAACCAATACCATACCTGTACTTGTACATGGTTATATTAGGAGCTATAATGAATAAACGGGTTATCAGGACTGTGGGATATTGAAGAGGCAGGTTGTCAGTCCCATGGGAAACTCCCTCCAAGTGAGAGAATCGTTGGGAATTGATCTCCTGAAGGTTCCAAACTACAACTATAGGGCACTGAGACTTCCTATCTGACCTGTTGTTGAAGCCCCGGAAAATAAATGGGGTAGTCGAGGGACTGTTGAGAAGAGAAGGGGCACATTTCCTTTGGTGAGACAAGCATGTGGGGAATGAGGGACTGTAGTTTGTTAGTTTGAGTTAGCACCTGTGTCAAAAAAAATTCCTGTTGTCTGAGATACATCAGCCTGGTTAGGAAATCCTTTACCTAGGTGGATTTTAGTCCCATCTCGAGTGTGACCCACTGTTGAGAGTTTTGAGTAGTGTGGTCTAAGGCTGGGAGGAACATGGAAGGCCTGCACGCAGTTGGTGATATTTTTACCAAGATAAGTGTAAATTGTGTGTTAAATTACATGTTGAATTATTCTTTACGCGTTTATTTTTATGGGTTTTTCTTGTGTGTGTTACATGCGTATTTTTATTATTATTTTGTATGAATCTGTGAATTTGTAGAGTGTCTGTATGTTTTAATTTTTTATATATTTCAAAAATTTATACGTGGCATAGACCAATCAGATGTTCGGGATGCTACAATATGGTATCAGATCTCCCTTTTTTCAACATTGAGCCTGGATGGGCCGAGCAAGTTGAAATTGAAGTGAAATTTCACAAAGAATCGATTTTGAAGTGGCCAAATTTCGAGTCATAGAGCATCCATGGGTGTCAGGAGGGTGTTGAGAGCACACTTTGAATGTGTTTGAAATATTAGGAGGTGTAGTGGTTAGAGAAATAAAGAAGAGGCTAAGGACTCAGCCTTAAAGTGGAGAGATAAAAGTTCAAGACTTTGAAATATAGAGAAACCACAACAGTCGTTGATTTGGACCACAATATTAGATCTGGTCCGTTGGATCAAACACAAACAAGAGGAGAAGCATGCAGGGGAGGAGATCATATCCTAGACATTAGATATGAGCATGGGAGAATGAGGGTCATTGATCAAGGTTCTCGAGTCGTAATTCTTGGCCAAAGTGGAGTGGATCTCAGTCGTAGATTCCATCATGGAATCTAAGCTGTAGATCTCAGGGTTTGACGATTCAAAACTCCGGGATATTTTAGTCCTTGTGTTGCTAGGAGGAGAAATCTCCGAAGCCCAGAGTCCCAAAAGAGATCTCAATCGTAGATCTCAGAGTGAAGCGGGAGCCATTTATTGGTATCCCTTCGGCATTTGGCTATCCGAGAGATTTCGGAGGTAGTCGTTGGAAAGTGGCTGAAGCCCTGAAGCTTCGAAGCACAAGAGTTAATCCCCACCGTTGATATTTTCCCTTCGTTATTTCAATGTTCGGCTATTCGGGGGTGTGGTGGTGATTTGGAGCAAGGAATTCACAAATATATGAATTCTTAGATTGAATATACATCGTAGATCACTAGGAGAGTTTGAGTCATTGGATTCCTAAGGGGTTCGACGATTCAACACCCCGGGAGAATTTGGTTGTGGTTGCGTGGAGTGGAGATTTTCCCGAAGTCTCGAAGGCCTGAGTAAATCCTATCCATCGATCAAAGGAGAATCTCAACTATTGATATTTTCCCTTCGCAACTTCGACATTCGACTATTCCGGGGTGTGGTGGTGATTTGGAGCAGGGAACCTTGAAACCCAAAGTTTCGGAATGGATCCCAGTTGTTGGTTGTGGGAGGAGTGTGAGCCATTGATTTTAGTTTGGCGTTCGTCCATTCATGAGGCATCATGTGTTGGATTCAGGAAACTTCTTAAGCCCAGAGGCGTAGAGTCCCAGAGTTCCTCTCAACCATAGATCTTGGTAGGAAGCATGGATCGTCGATTCCTTAACTCTCTGGGAGTTCGCCAGTTCAAAGTTTGGGAAATTTGGAGTGTGTTGCGGGTAAATCTTATGAAGCCTAAAGTTATGGAGCATCGGAGTAATGAAGTTATGGATAAAATCCATTCATGATTTCACCATTTTGGCATTTGGTAATTTTGGAGTGTGTTGCGGGAAACTCTTCTGAATCCCGAAGTTCCGGAGCATCGGAGTAACGAAGCTCCGGATAACATCAATTCGAGAGTTCGCTAGTTTTGCAGTCTGAGAGATTTGTGTGTTGGATTCATGGAAACTCTCGAAGCCTGAAGTCCCGAAGTCACGGATTTGATCCTAGTCGTAAATCAAGGAGTAGAGTGTGGACCATTAATCCCTAGACTCTTCAGGTGTTTTCCAGATCGCCAGTTCAGGAGTTCGCCAATTCGGCAGCCCGAGAGATTTGCGTGTAGGAGTTGTGGAAACTCTTGAAGCCCGGAGTCTCGAAATGGATCTCCACCATATATAGTGGAAGAGGGAAGACAATCCCCAATAGTTATCATATGTGTCCGTAAGAGTTTGGAGAGAGGAAGGATAGGGAGAAGACCTACACCCGCCAGTCAAAGTCACTTTATGACTGAATTTAGTCAGTAACCACTCTAGGATATTGGAGTGTTGTAAATGTGAATTTTCATAGAGAGTTGAAGTCTCGGAGCTCCGGATAGTGTTGTTTAGTTGAGCGCCTAGCTCTAGCCCAGGGTTATGTGAGATTTGCATCCAAGAGAGGGGGCTAGCGCTTGTGGTTTTGATTCTAGGTGAAAGGGGCTTAGAGTAAAGCTCCTGCAGGTTTTGTTATACCTACATAAAGAAATAAAAAGGACATGTGTACATTATGAGAGGATCCAACATGAGTTCAAGAGATAACTCAGCTCCAGAATAAGGTCACATGTACAAGGATGGCCCTCACAGAAAGGAAAATTTTCAAATAACCATAACTTTTGGCTCAAGACTCAGAATTGAACATGGAAGCAGGCATTGTAAAGATATTGGACAATAGAATATAAATATTCACCTAGAAAATTGATCTGGGTAATCAATTTTTTAGGAAATTAAAATAAAGAATTGTAATGCATTATTCAACCAAAATTGTTCATAATTTCATGAATTGTTAAATTAATTAGCCTAACAAGTTCTATTGGCTGCACATTTTTTAGAGTTTAGCAATTATATTAGAATAGGATCAACATGGAGTTTAGAAGCATGGAATATACACAAGGGGCTTACAACTAGGAAGATGAGATCATAGGGATGTATGTCAATATGGGTAATGAAGGTACAAAATCAAATGGACACGGAGAAGGAAAGGAAGAAAGCATGAAATTGATAGAGACCATTATAATTTTGCAAAAGGATGTCCAAAGTTATAAAGATGATAATGGGAGGCTTATGAAAGATAAGGAGCATCAAAAGGAATTCAACATAAAGTTAATGCAAACCTTGGGAAGAATATAAAAGAATATGGATAAGGAGAATGACTCAAGCAAATCAAGAAGTCACAGGTCTCATGATAAGAGGCGAATAACAGGAAGTCTTGGTAGGCATCACCATCACTCCCCAAGGCATTCCACTAGGAGAGCACACGGTAGTTCAATTCCATTTCCTTTCAGGAATCATAAAAGGAGGTCTAGGGTGGATGCGCTACAAGGAGAAATGAACAAAATCAAGCCTCCTACATGTGATGTTGAGCACAAGAAGGATGAAGATGCAGAGACATGGATGCTAGGCACGAGGAAGTATTTTCAATTGCATAATTATTCTTCACACACAGAAGGAAGAATTTCCATCTATAAACTCAAGGGAAAGGCATCCATGTGGTGGGACCAATTTGTGTAGATGCAACACATTGATGAGAAAAATGTTACCTGGAAGGAATTCAAGAGGTATTTTCAGAAGAAATACTTGACTAAGAGATACTATGACAAGAGAATGAAGGATTTCTTTGAACTCAATCTTGGGAGTATGACCATAGATGAATATGAAAGAATGTTTTTAGAAATGCTAAAGTATGGTTCTTTCATCAAGGAAGATCCAATTAAGATTCATAGGTATTTGAGTGGGTTTTCATCATTTATCAATGACAAGATACAATATGATGATCCCAAAACATTGGAGGAGACCATAAGGGGAGATAAATGCTTTTATGAACAACATAAAGGAAGGCCAATTTTCCAAAAAATCTTGGGAAGACAAGAAGAAAAACAAGATGGAACAGAGGAAAAGGGGGACCAAGCCACCATTCCTCAAAAATAATCCTCAGGGATAGCCATCTTCTAGAGAACCAAGAATGATTGAGACAGGGGAAAAATACCAAGGCAACCATGTTAACGGGTAAATCGGTAGATGCGAACATGAACTAATCCCCCTAGATCCACCTGGATCTAGAACAAAACAAGATGGAACAATATGCTTTCCCTAGATTACGATCATTGAATTTAATTACCAAAGGAGGAATAGATAACCTACCTTATGAATCACTTCCTTATATCTTTGTTGATCCTTCTTTGCTCCACTGCTCATTTGAGATCAGATCTGTAATAACACAAATCAACCAACGTGAAAGTAGCAATAGTGAAATTCAATGACAACCTAAACATGTGATCAAAGAGTCATGTAATAAAATATCAATCATTTTATGGGAAAGAGACATGCCATCGTATTATATTAATGAAAGGTAGAAGATACAACCGAATTGCCTTGATGTCACAAGTTCCCTTTCAGTGGCCCTTTGTTCTGACACACACATACATTTGCTCTAGTATTTGCATGAAGATTCCTCTCAAAAACTTGATAGATGAATGGAGACCTCAAGCATAGTCTGAAATAGGATTATTCACACAGACTTCAATCTATTCTCTCTTCAGTCTCTATGATTCTTTATGCTTGTACCTCTAACCATTTTCATGAGAATCCTATCATTATATAGGAGAATCTAAAATGGTTAAAGAGATGAGGATTATCCCACCAAATCAGAGAAGTCAGTAGGATCGTAACCACACGGATGCCACTTCATACTTCCAGAAGATTCCACTTCTAGAAGTTGCTAGAACTTCTTTCCTTTTTTAGTTTTAAAGTGCCATCGCGACCTGACTATATATCAGACTATGGAAATCTTGTAGACTAGCTATAGTAAAGCATGCATAAATTATGGATTTATGCACTGTGTAAAGGGAGCTAGCCGCGGTAGTCTTCCAAAAATACATCTTGCAAGGGTGGAAAGAGGTTTTTTTTATCAGGAAAAAGATTATATTGGGAACCTGAACACATGTTTATGTAATCATCATCAAGGTGACCAAAATAATGTGTAATAGAATTCCCCCCAAAGTATGAGGCTAGAACTCAAGATAGCCAAAGTACTTTGTAAAATAAGTGTGTATGTGTCGAGAATTAGGGGCACACCAATGAAGAACCTGTAAACAATCAAGCATATGTTCAATAGCACATTATGTTTGAAGTAGGCATTCCCATGTCTAGACCATAAATAACTAAAACCATAAATGTAAGTCATGGCCACCAATTATACAACGTGGATCCATGTCACCAAGATTTTTCATAGCCACTAGGAATACACTATGGATCCATGCATTAAAAACTCAAGTATGAACATAGCCGCGAGACATACAAAGTGGATCTATGTGTCAAAACAAATCACAGATACTCCTTCACAACCTAGACCAAAAATGATGAAGTCCAGGGTCTTCAATCCATCGTCCGTTAGTACGATTCTAGTCACGTGATTACAGATGTTGAAGTCGAGCGTGAATAGAAACCACTTGATTACCAATCATTAATAAAAACTGTTAACAAGTGCAAGGGAAATCACCATTGATGTCAATGACCCCCAAGGTACCCCAGTACAATCCAACAAGTGTGAATGAATGAGTTGTAGTTGAAAACTTGAAAAAATCTCTCGATAAGGGATCAATAATTTAGATCCACTGTCGAAAGCGAAGAACCTACCAACGAGGCATGCAGGCTCTAAGGTACTAAATAATTTCTAAGAATTTTTCCTGGATAATGAGCTGAAGTCAACAGGAAAAGGCTCGTCACATGAGGGACTTGATGTATCCACCATCAATGACATGAAATAAGTAACAGATTTAGGGTAGAGAAAAATACATATGTGACTTGGGACTGACATAGGGAAGACGAACATGGTAAGAATGGACAATTACAGATGGTTGACTCGAAATAAGGTTTCGGTTGAACTTCTCTTGAACATATGAATGACATGAAAATGATCTTGGCAGTATTGACTCAAAGACGACCAGAGATATGAACTTACAGAAGGTTAGAAAAGAGACAAATGGATTACCCAACCCAGATTCAAATGACGAAGAGGGGTGTCATGTTCAAGAGCAACACTTATTGCCATTAATACAGATACAGAAATACATTCCTTTCCCAAATTTTCCCCGCCATTTATGGCGAGTACCTCTTTATTTTTACACAAGCTTGAGGAGGATAACATATGCTTGTCAATTTAAGATCATCTGTCGGACGAGTCCCTTAGAGTACATTTAATGAACCCTAAGAAGGAGTGGTTCAGTCCCGTATGGGCCTGTCGATGTTTGTTTAACAAGTCCAAAGATAGAAAACGCGAAGGTTTTTCATGATTATAGAGTCTAGAAAAACACTTAAAAGAGAACTCTCTCAATTCCTTTTTTGTAGAAAAGTTTGACAAGACCAAAAAAGTGATAAACTATTGCCCACCAAACGTTTTCTTCAAATACTTTTATGAGCGTGAAAAGAACAAGGTCGCTCGACAATCTTTTCCTTTTTAAGGAGCATGAAAAAAGCTTAAAGAATTATCCATAGGTTTTGTTATTTTCGTGTTACCATGACGAGTATGAAAAGACGACAAAAGTATACTCGGTTACGTTCTCATTGGTTTTCGAGCCCGAGAACGAACAAAGGCTATGCTCGAGGTTTTCCTAAAAAACCTTAAAAGGTAGTTGTATATGTGACAAAAATAGAATAAATCATAAAAACTATCCATAATTCATTGTCCAAAGTCCTAAATTTCTTCCTGGAAGGAACAAAAAACTTACAAGACCTTTAGAGTTAATGGGTTTCTGACCAAAATGTATTTATATAAAACAAAATATTAGAAAAAATGATAAAAAAGTAATAAATAGAAGAAAAAAGTCTTTTTCACCATTTTATTTTCACTTGGTCAAAAATTTATCAAAAACACTTGTTTTTTACCTCAACCTCGACGACGGATTGCGGAGGATATAGGGGATCATTCCTTGAATGGATTGCGTAAAAGAGGTAAGGATATCATCTTCTATATTTTCAACGGATTAAAAAAAAATTTGATGGTAAAAAATCAAGATTTTTTGATGATTTGGGACTGCTAGTCGTGCACTGGGGCCGCCGCAAGTGGCCTATAACGGGCCCTATGGAAACCAACGATTTCGGTAGGTGCGTTAAGGTGCACTCGCAAAAATTCCACACTGTATTTGAAGTTTGGTTGCAACCAGAAAACTAAAAAGAAAAGTGAATGTTGACTCAATAAAAATCCCCAAAAATGTTGAAAAGGTGTGCTAAAGATATTCTTTGTTTCCCATGCAGGTATTTGCTTGCAAAGATGTTGGAATGGAGGGAGCGTGAGCACGAAGAATATGATATCATGGATTTAAATGATCTGAGGACTGTGAATGCACTCTGGCAATGTGGTCTATTAAAATTCTTCAAAGTTCAGGGCATGAGAGCCCAACAAAGATTACTAGAATATCTGGTTCATATGTGGGATTCAGAACAACAAGTGTTCCACGTGGGTGTTCATGTCCTCTCTTTGGATATTGAGGATATTTATTTCCTGAAAGGGTTGTCATGTCGTGGGGCATGCATGACTTTGACACGTGGGTCTCTTAGGGATGGTATCCCCCATTCCACCTGCAGGCATAGGTGTGGAACTCTTTCAAGGAAGAAAGATACTAAAACAGACCCATAGCCGAATTGTTTAAGGTCCCCATTCTTGATTTTTGTGAGTTGAGTTTCCCTCGTGATTGACCCTTGTGTTAGAAGGGCTTCCCAAGAAAAAATGTAATAAGTGAATTTTACCGCTCCCTAACTCAAGATTCTATGTTTGTTTGCTTTCTTCCTATATTTTTAGCGTGTGCTGTTTGTTTTCCTTAGCAGACTCTAAGTTGGATTTGTTTTATATGGCATCATTTCCCGAAATGACCAATGAAGGAACCCATGCTCTAGGGGAACCTTTTGTTTTTTCTTCTTATGGAAACATTGGTCCTCTTCACATCAATACTTTGAGCCTTCCAGGTCTCACAATTGGATTACCGGTATGGTTGTTTTCCACTCAGGTAATCCCGAATGTCATTGGTGCTTCAATCGTAAGCACTTCCCCCCAATGACATCAACCTCATGTTGATCCTTCACCTTCTTCACTAGTAAGATCTTATTCACCTTTTTCCCTTGCAAAGTCTTCTTCCATTTCATCTTCTTCACCGAGTGAATGCTCTAAAGCTGGAAACCTGGTGGCTAAGAAGAAGAAGAAACGAAAGACTAAGAAGAAGAAAAATAAGCAAGGATCCAAACTTCCAACCACTACCAGACATGTTGGAAAACAATCAGTTACTGTTGATCGTGTTGGGATTGTTGATGATGTCAAGATCACCCAAACAACCCGTAATCCCAAGTACCCTTGCAGGATTTGTAAGGGTAGCCATCTTCTTAAGGATTTCCCTGGTCTATCCAAGGTTATAGAAGCATGGTCTACACACCCTCGCCAACCCATGTTGTTAGCCTCTGAACAACATGTTGATGAATTCCCGTCAACTAGTCACGATATAGTTGGGAAGAAGAAAAGTAGAGCCAATTTCTCGTGTATGTTATGCAAAGGGCATCATCTAACTCATCTTTTCCTTCATATGGAAGAAGCCTCAAAATTGCTAGAAGACATGATTGTTTCATAGCCTCAACTTCCAGCCTCTTATCGCAAGCTTTCTCTCAACCCACCTGTAGTTGATGGAATGATCAATATGGTTCCCCCGTCGATCAGTCTGGTTGATCAAGTGGTCAATCTGGTCACGTCCTCGGTTGAACCAGTAGACCAAGTGGTAAATCCAATCCCATCCACGGTCGATACCACTCTCCTATTAGAGAGTGAAACCCAAGCAGTCGATCCTTTTCCAAGCGTCGACCCCATTCTCCCCTTGGAGAATGCAACCCAAGTGGTCGATCCGATCTCATCATCGGTCGATCCTACTCTCCCACTCAAGAGTAAACCCGATACTGCCCACGTTTTTCTCGTTGATACAAACTCTACCATGCCAGGGGGTATTCCTCCTTCTCCCGTGGAACCTCCTCCAAGTAATGAGTCCATCCTTTTCAATTGGGGTGTGCTATCTGGACCTCGTCTTCCCTCTAACATTCCTTTCCAGATTATAGTACAGGTTTTTGGTCGGGACATTCCTCAAATGCTGATAGATGAAGGTGCTTCTGTTAGTATTTTTTCCTCTCTTGATTGGAAATCTTTGGATTGTCCTCAGCTTGCGCCAGTTATGCAGAATTTGTTAGCTTTTAATAGAAGAACCAGTCAACCTTTAGGGACCCTTCCTCAGTTTCCTGTAACTTTGGGAGGGAAAACTATCTGTATTGATGTCATGGTAGTCCAATACCCCTTGGATTTCGCTTTAATCCTTGGGCGGGATTGTGTCTATGCCATGAAAGCTATTGTGTCCACTCTTTTTCATGTGATATCTTTCCCTCACGATGGAAGAATTGTCACTATTGATTAACTTTCATTCATTAGTCTTGATTGGATTACCTCCCTTAGTGGTTCTTATATGCAGACGGTATCACCCCTGCCATAGGTAAATTATGTGGCGTTGTATCCCATACCTTCCATTGCCAATGACAATGACTTGGATCCGATAGTTGACATGGTGATATCTTCGATAGGGTCTTTAGGGCTTGATCTCTTTACCTCCGTCGTGACCCTCGGCATGGTGTCCTTCCAGAGTGTGTCTCTTCCATCCAGTGAAGATCTCTTGGAAGCCATGACCGAGTTTTTTACCTTGACATGGTGTCCTTCCAAAGCACTGTCCTCTTGGAAGCCTTGATCAAGAAGAGCTTTGAGCATGATTTTCTGATTTCAAGCTCGTTAAAAAATGAAACCAGCTTTGAGCATGATTTTATGATTTCAATCTCGTTAAAAAATGAAACCAGCTTTGAGCATAGATTCTCTAATTTCAAGCTTGTTAAAAAATGAAACCATTTATGAGGATATTTTTGTGTCTTTGTGGCAACCTCACTAAAAAATGAACCAAAGGTTGTGAGAATTCTAAGGAGCCTAGCACAGACCCTCCTTTCCCTTTAAAGTCCCTCATATGATCATGTCTACGCCTACAATCCTTACCAAGAAGGCACTTCTGCTATCATGATACGGGGAGTCATGATGCAAGCGATCCCTTTCTCTCTTGACTTTCGAAGGGCCAAAACCTGAAATGGAACTAACCGCTTATCGAGATTAACAACAACCCGGAATAAGTTTGGTAATCTACCCTTCGGGGTTTCCTCCATCAGTATTTCGGAATGTGCAACGACAGGAGGTCTCGCACCTGGGTTTCCCGGGAGCTGAAACTCCAAAACCTGCACACACACACACACACACACACACACACATATATATATATATATGTCGCTCAGCCTATTTTGGGAACTCGCAACCCAGGTTTTCAGAACTGGCAATCACAAGAGAACTTGTCGATAGGTATCTCGGGGTGTCAAAACACCGAAACACCATATCTCGTCCACACTATTATTATTTTGGGGTTTTGTAATTCAAGTTTTCGGGACTGGCGAGCACAAGAGAACTTGCCAATAGGTATCCTGAGTGTCGAAAACATCAAAACACCATATCTATCCGTGCTAAGCCATTTCGGCATTTCTCCTTTCAGGATTTCACGTTATGTGAGAACAAGGGGTCTCACTCCTAGGTTTCCTGGGAGTCGAAACTCTGGAACACCAAACTCTAAACATGCTCCACTATTTTGGGGTTTCCTCCATTGGGATTTCGCGAGTCAGGATTTCATGAGTCAGGGTTTCGAGACTGGTGAATACATGGGGCCCGCACTTAGGTACCCCGGGTACCGAAATACCAAAATTTCGGGATTTAGCTATACGTTGTCATTTCAGGATTTAACATGTCGGGATTTCGGGACTTGCGAGTACAAGGCAATTTGCCCTTGGGTATTCTAGATACCGAAATGCCGAAATATCGTAACTTTTCCGCACACTATCATTTCAGGACTTCGCAAGTCAGGGTTTCGGGACTTGCGAGTACAAGGGAACTCGACCTTGGGTTTCCTGGATACCGAAACTCCGAAATACCAAATCTTAAACCTGCTCATCTTATTTTGGGGATTCTTCCATCGGGATTTTGCAAGTCGGGGTTTCGTGACTTGCGATTACAAGGGAACTCTCCCTTGGGTTTCCTGGATACCAAAACTCTGAAATACCAACTCTTAAACCTGCTCATCTTATTTCGGGGTTTCTTCCATCGGGATTTCGCAAGTCGGGGTTTCGGGACTTGCGAGTACAAGGGAACTTGCCCTTGGGCTTCCTAGATACCGAAACTCCAAAATACCAACTCTTAAACCTGCTCATCTTATTTCAGGGTTTCTTCCCTCGGGATTTCGCAAGTCGGGGTTGTGGGACTTGCGAGTACAAGGGAACTCGCCCTTGGGTTTCTTGGATACCGAAACTCTGAAATACCAACTCTTAAACCTGCTCATCTTATTTCGAGGTTTCTTCCATCGGGATTTCGCAAGTCAGGGTTTTGGGACTTGAGAGTAGAAGGAAACTCACACTTAGGTACCTTGGGTGCCAAAATACCGAAATGTACTACCCCATCCACATGCGGTCATTTCAGGATTTCGTGATTCAGGGTTTCGGGACTTGCAAGTACAAGGGAACGCACACTTAGGTACTCCGAGTGCTGAAACACCAAAATGTCCTAACCCATCGAAATGTCGAAGTCTAAGAGGACCATTCTCTCTCGTGCAGGTAAACTTTCAAGGGTGTTCCTGTGGGGAGATCTATCCAGGGCATTACTTGAGACAAATAAGGGAATAAATTTCCCGAGAACAGACTTGAAAATATATATATACGTAAGTCATAGGTGGTCTTTCCAATATCAACATGCAGTCAATATATGGAAAGACCACCTATGG
>JZKD02S2314022.1:79552-96870 GCA_000966675.3 Picea glauca
ATATTATTCAACACGTAATTAATTTGGAGAAAATAATGACAAATAAGGAAGCAACAATCACATTCATAAAACACAAATATTTATGTGGTAAAACCCTGACACTCCATCAAGGAAACATCCACGGGGAAAGGTATCGGTATATTATTATTTAACAATATTCAAAATTGAAAATTCCTCTTAGGGATTCATAGATATACAATAGGTTATATTGTTACATCAATTCAAGAACCTCCTCCATCACACTAATTCAAGAATTGTCTTCGTCATACGAACCATCACTGTTACAATCATAAATTTACTACAGGAAAATTTGGTTTTTACCATAGCTTGTTCTCATAATTCCAACAATATCCACCTTCAAAACAATTTACCTGATACCTTGCCCAAGCCCATTGATCACCTCTTTTGCAAGACAAGAGAATCCAAACACCACCACAACTTCTCTAATAGTACTAGTTTCGTGAACATGTCTACACAATTTTCACAAGTATGGACTTTCTCAAGAGCTACTCCACCTCCATCAATAACATGTATTACAAAATAGTATTTTACCGTAATATGATTAGTATTTCTATGATAAGTTGGATTATTTTCCGAATGTATAACACTTTGACTATCACATAACACATTTACCTTGTCCTGTTCTTTTCCAAACTCACCCAATAGACCCTTTAACCAAATTTCATTCGTTCATGCATGTGATACAACTATATATTCTACCTTATTAGTGGATAAAGACACCATTTTTTAAGGTTTTACATCCAACAAATGGGTCCTCCTACAAGAGTAAATACATAATCTGAAGTAGATCTCCTTTTGTCCAAATTGCCTACAAAATATGAATCAACATAACCGCATAAAAAATCACTACAAACATTATAGGTGATACAATAAGCACTTGTGCCTCGAATATACCAAATAACCCATTTCATTGTTTCCTAATGTTCTTTACTTGGATTTTCCATGTACCTACTGACAACACCATCTGCATGTGAAATGTCAAGTCTTGTACATAGCATCACATACATTAAAATTCATGTTGCACTAGCATATGGTACATGAGACATATAATCATTTTCTTCTTTATTACTAGGACATAAACATGAATAAGGGTTAAAATGGGAATCCAAAGAGATATTTACTGGTTTCACATTATTAATACTAAATCTTAGAAGTATCTTCTCCACATACTTCTGTTGTGAAATCCAAAGCTTACCATTTTTTCTACTCTGTGTATTTCAATGCCCAAGATTTGTTTTTCTACTCCTAGATCCTGCATATTGAAAGGCCTAGCAATATGAGCCTTTAACTTGTTGATATCAACCATGATTTTGCTTTCAATAAACATATTGTCAACATATAACACCATGATAATGAATATTCCATTTTCTAAAATTTTGAAGTAAACACAAAGGTCATACTCACTTGTAAAATTTTGGCTCATCGTGAAGTAATCAAACTTCTTGTACCATTACCTGGGAGATTTCTTCTAGACATACAATGAATTCTTGATCTTGTATACAAAAATTCTTTTTCAATCCTAAACAAAACCTTCTGTATGTTTCATATATATCTCCTCATCCAAATCTCCATATAAAAATGTTGTTTTAACATTCAAATTCTTTAACTCTAGATCAAGTAAAGAAACTAGTGCTAACACAACACGAACATAAACAAGATTAACAACTAAAGAAAATTTTTCATGGAAATCTATACCTTTCGTTTGATAATACCCCTTTTCTACTAGTCTATATTTATATCTTTCAACTTTACCATCAACACCTTTCTTCAATTTGTAGACCCACTTACACCCAACAACATTTCTATCTTTTGGAAGTTCTACTAGGTCTCATGTTTGATTCTTATCCAAAGAACACATTTCTTCTTTGATTTCCATCATCCATTCAAAATTATCAATATAATTTATTGTTGCTTGATAACAAGAAGGTTCCCCAACATCAGTAATTAAAGAAATAAATGAAACAAAATCGGTATACCTATTAGGATGATTTATGTACCATGTAGTTCTCCTCGATGTTGGTTATGGAATTTCCACATTTTCTTGAATATATTCAACATCCATAACTTCTTTATCATCAGAAGATTCTTCCTTCTTCCATGTTTCTGTAAATTGTTGAGTCTCCATCTACATTTGTTGATTTAGTGGTACTTGTTCCTATTTTAAATCCACTTATACAATATCTGATTTAATGATGGATATTCATAAAATATTACATATCTACTAATGATGATTTTCTGGGAAATAGGATCCCACAATCTATATCCCTTAACTACAACCTCATAACCAACAAAGACATTTATTTATTTATTTAGGGTCCAACTTAGAACACCGAATTTTAGGAGTAAGAGCATAAGCTTCACAACCAATTCTTTTAAATTTGAGTAATCAAAAGGATGACTTGTCCATACCTCTTTAGGAATTTTACATTCTATTGCAATTGATGTTGACCAATTCAGGGGTGATTTAAAAAAAAAAAAAACTAAATTTATATGTATAATAAATGTGTGAATCCCCATGATACATAGGAAAAATTGAAGGCTATTTTATCAATAAAATAATGTATATATAATTTTTTTGCGAATCTTTTATTCAATTATATAATATTGTAAAATCTTGGCGAATCTTTCAATGAATTATAAACTCTTGTAAAACTTTGGCGAATTTTCACTGAGTTATAAAACCTTGTAAAGTCTTGGAATTTTTTTTGATAAAGTATAAAACCATATATAATAATAGAAAAATATATTATTAAACTTTAATATACTCATTTTACATATTTGGAAAAAGAAACATAATTTTTCCATCCTCTAGACAATTCTCCAAGCATTAGGGGTTATGTTTGTCAAGGTTCTCACTGTACACTCTTTCATATCCCTCTATATGTTTTGATGATATTTCACCACAAAGTTAATATGTGTTGATCCTGACCACCACTTCAGTCAAGCTCAAGATATATTAATCTTTCCTCTACCACTTCTATTATGGATTCTTTATTACTGATTGATCGATTATGAAAGGAACCTTCAAAAAAGTTCACATTAGGATGTTCTTAAATAGTAGCACACATTATTATCTCCATCAATAACTCCAAAAGTATAAGAATATTGATAGGTCACATTCCATGCATGAATTCCTCTCTAATCATCCATTTGTACTAAAAAAGGACCCATTTCCAAGGAAGAAATATCTCTTTTATCCCTTATATTTATATTGTCTTATAAAAAAGTAAAGGGACACATAACTTTATAATAAATGTTGGGCATAGATTAGGCCTTAGAAAAAGAGATAGCCTCAGTTACACTTCCATAATTCAACATGAAAATTAAGAGATGTAGATTAAGTAAGGGTATTATGTCATCATGTATATCTATACCTCGCAGTAGCATGGTGCATAATCAAATTCCTATCACCCATTTTAATCTCATTAAGGGTAGCACATGTTATGTATGTCACTTGGATCCTACTACATTTCGACTCCTAAAATTGATTTGTAAAAAAGTAATGAAGAATTAAATGATCCAGAATTATATAGAAAACTATTTTTTCCATGTAGTACAATCACCAATAAGCATGTACCTCTTATTAGTTACATTAAACTCTTCATAACATGTGCATTATTAGAAGAAACTATGTAATGATTTTATTTCAATATTGTTTATCAAGCATGTTCTTCAACTTTGACTTCAAGAATGATAGTACAATAAACATTCTCTCATCCTCCACTGGCTACTTGTAATGCTCTTTTAGTCTTGGCATCAAAACTATAATTACATTAGAGGAATTTTGGTCTCATGCTAACATGTCTCCTATGATGAACACATAGGAACCTAGTGCATAGACCATTTTTCTCTTTTCTTAGCTAAGTAGAGCTCATTTTCCTTTCTAAATAACCAATAAGTCTTTTCAAAGAAAAGATCAAATAAACATAATAGATCATAAAAGGTGAAGATTCTTAAGTCATTCCACAAAGTGAAAGGAAATAAAAAAATATTTCCTTGAACCATCAAATATATAAAGAAAATAATAGAAATTATGGAAAACATATTAAGTGCCCAGAGACAAACCAAAGCCATATATTAATCCTAATACCATATGTTTGTTAAATAAACATGACAAAAATATGAAAAAAAAAAAGTGTTTTTTACTCAACAAATGTATTTAACTTTAACCCAAACCCCTGACTCAATGAAAATCAATCATGCCACAACAAAGGGTTGAATCAAATATCAAATGAGAACTAGAATCATTCAAGGGAATAACACAATTTTTAACCAAAATAAACCTAAAATTCCAAACTTGACAAAATGTTCCAAAATGCAACAAACAAACAAACCATTAAAATTTACCAAGATATTAGAGATAGACATCAAATACATTTTATCTACTTGAATGAGCCCATTCCTTCTTAGCGGAAGTATTTTTAAATTAGTTATTTACCCTTTAATACCAGGACATTATCTATGTGAAGAGATAGGTCCTAACTTCATCAAATTCCAGCTTCATTTCCTTTCACATACAAGAAAGAGACAATGTAATAGTTAAATATCAAAACATCAATCTTAAAATAACTTTCATCAAGGAAATGTGGTTGTAATGTTATAATAAAAAATACAAAATATAGAACCTATTTTTACCTGAAATGCAATCTCAAATTGGCATATACTAATCTTGATATGATAAATGATTTCCTACCTGCTCCAAAAATATAGGAACAATGAATCACAAGAATCACATCATGTGTGCTACTCCATTCAATATTTCTTGCACCACGAATGGAACACGTATACCAATTTTGACTTCAAGAACAATAGTGCAATAAACATTCTCTCATCCTCCACTAGCTACACGTAATGCTCTTTTAGTCTTGGCATCAAAAGTATAATTGTATTAGAGGAATTCCGGTATCATGCTAATAGGTATCCTATGATGAACATATAGGAACATAGTGCATAGACCGTTTTTCTCTTCTCTTAGCTAAGTAGATGTCATTTCCCTTTATAAATAATCAATAAGTCGTTACAAAGAAAATATAAAATAAACATAGTAGGTCCTAAAAGGTGAAGATACTCAAGTCATGCCACAAAGTGAAACGAAATAAAAAAATGTTTCCTTGAACCATCAAACATATGAAGAAAATAATCATAATTATGAAAAACACATTGAGTGCCCATAGAATAACCAAAGCAATATATTAATCCTAATACCATATGTTTCTCAAATAAATGTCATGAAAAAAAGATGAAACAAGATTGTTACTCAACAAAGGTATTTAACTTTAACCAAACCCTTGACTCAATGGAAATCAGGTGAAACCAATCATGCCACACAAAGGGTTCAGTCAAACATCAAATGAGAATTATAAACATTCGAGGGACTAACACAATTTTTAACCAAAATAAACCCAAAATTTCAAACTTGACAAAATTCTCCAAAATGCAACAAACAAACAAACCATTAAATTTATCAACATATTAGAGCTAGACATCAAATAAATTTCATCTACTTGAATGAGCCCATTCTTGTTGAGTGGAAGTCTCGTTAAATTATCTATTTTCCCTTTAATACTAGGACACTATCTATGTGAAGATATAGGTACCAACTTCATCAAATTACAGGTTCATTTCCTATCATATACAAGAAAGAGACAATGTAGTAGTTAAATATCAAAACAATATCAAAAAATTAATCTTAAAATAACTTGCATGAAGAAATGTGGATCCAATGTTACAATGAAAATCAAAAAATATAGAACCTATTTTTTCCTTAAATGCAACCTCAAATTGGCATATAGTAATTGATCCAGGGGATAATAAAAAAATGCTCAAAAATCAAAGTGCTCAAAATTCATTGAAAATAGATTCATTGTGTAGATCTCTTCCTCATGATCCCAACAAAACTTGAACGGGCTCAAACGGAGTTCATATGAGAGAGATATCGTGTTCTGTCTGTTTTCCCAAACAGGCAAAAAATGTTGATTGTACAATCCATACAGGCCACGTGGTAGTTGACTATACGATCGTACCGTTGACATGGACTGGACACATGGCAGAGTGTGCTGACATGCCAAGGTGAGTTGGCAGGTTGACGTGGACCAATCCATTGTCGACACGTGGCATGTTTTGAGGGAGAATGAAAGGGTGCCACGTGGCCTAGCCAAGGGCTGCCACATGGCACCCCCTTGTTGTGTTTTAAAAATTTGTTTGGAGTTCATGGGGGTTGATCCCAGGACCTTGACAAGGGAAAAGTCTTCACATAGGCAAGGGAAAAGTCTTTAAATTTGAATATGTCTTCATTTGGCGGGGGGAAAGGGCCTAGGCTTAGCCCCAACCTGTATTCATGACTTTGAAACTCATCATATGACCATCGGTGTGGGAAAAGGGATCTAACAGATAAGTTGATGGGCACGGACAGTTGGTCTATCCCTTGGCCACATACCCCTCCATGCGACCATAACCTCCGTCGGGAAAGGGATAGCCCCTAACAGTGCAACAAATCCATCCAATTTGCAGAATGATGTGTGGTGTTGGGTTTTGTCACGGAAAACACATAGAGTCCAAGTTAGTCACACAGTGGGTGCGTTTTGGCGAGCAGAGGCAACAGGTTATTGGGGAAAACTTCCAGGAACTGTATTTTCTCCATTTTTTTTCCAAACCAGGTGCAGGAAGAGTCGATTTAGGGTATTTTGGACATTTTGGAGCCATTTAAGCCATCTATTTTTCATTATGAACATTTTAAAGAACTGATTTTAACACTTTGGACATTTAATGAAAATGATCCATGGGAAGTTGGACCAGGAGATGTATCCCAAGAGATGGGTGAACTCCTTTATCATTTTGTTGTGTTATGTGTTTATTATGATGGTTGTTTATGACTATTTATGTTGTTCATTTTAAGTAAAAACTCATTAAGTTTATGTGTTTGCAACTTGATCCAATTTCCCAAGACACATACATTTTCCACTTTCAATTTTGTATACACAACCTTTTTCATTTTCATATCAGTAATCTTGCTATGATAAATAATTTTCGACCTACTCCAAAAATAGAGGAACAATTAATCACAATAATAACAACATTTGTGTTATTCCATTCACTATCTCTTGCACCACCAATGGAACATGTATACTGAAATAAGTGTCCCCTAGGCCCTCATATATATTGGATTAGATCAAATCTTGTGATATATCAATTTCCCAAATCTCATCTTAGTGCTCATTTTATTCATTATAAGAAGGACCTTCTCTAGATGGACTATCATTATGAGCCTCTAAATAATTATGTTCCATATCAAGTTCATTAGAGAAATTTGTTATATTGTTTTCTCCCCTTCTATCACAATCTGATCGCCAAAGCGACAGTGCTATTTCATATGGAAAATTGGTAATTCTCTACTTTGTTACATATAATCTTAAACATATATCCATATGTTTATTAAGATTGTTCCTCATCTTTGACTTCAAAAATCATAGTGCACTAAACATTCTCTCATCCTCCATTGATCCCAAAATCAAGGTTTGACACAAATCCGCTAATTTGAAATATTATGATATGTTTTCTAGTAAGTATTGGCTAGCACCTAAAATAGTCCATAATCTTGTTATTACACCATATTCTAGAGGATTCTCCAAAAATTGAAATTGATTCCAGATTGTTTCAACAAAATGTGTGGCTTGTTGAAACAATTTCGGTTTATCTAAAATACCTTCAACCTCTTCTCCATGTATCTCAACCTTCTTGCAAAAGTGGTGCACTAAAGTATTTAATTTTTCCACAAAGTCATGTTTTAAAGTAATTTAAAAAATTTTATTTTTTCAATATTGGGGGTACACCACAGACATGGCCTCCAACAATTTATCTCAAGTAAATTGTTATCTTATCTTCCATGATAGTGATTTTTAAATTTCTATCAAGTTGTGTCAAACTGAAATGACAACATTGTCGAATAGGTATCTTGACATAGGGAACTCTTTGGTGGTTCATCTTGTCTTATCAATATAATGAAAATGAACCATATACCCACGCACTTCCATACATAGTATCCCTTTTTCATCAAACTTCAAAAAAAAAAATAGTGTTTTATATGTCAATGATTGTAGTCCAATTTGTAAACCATGGACCTGTGAATGACTCTAGCATCATATACAAATTATCCAATGAAAGGCACGCAAACACTACTTCTTATGAACTGAAATCCAAAGGTGGTACGTCATTTTTCCGATGGAATTCCATCGGTTGTCCGATGAAACATGGTTACTAGTTTCATTAGTGTATATTAGTAGGATATCCGATGAATATATTTTGTTAAGAACCAAATATAAAAATAGAATAAAAAACTCAGAATAAGTATTCCACGCCTTGAAAAAGAGAGAAATTCAGATAATAAACCTCTTGGAGAGGGAAACCTCCCTATACATCAAATGAATTCACAAATACAAGATGATTCCAAATGAAAAGGTCTCCTTGGTATATATAGGAGACTAGGAGGTAGAATTACAACTAATGGACCCAAGCCAACATATATATAATAACAATACTAATGTAATATGCCCTAATTAAGGGGTAATGTGCCACGATTTAGGGATTAGCACGCCCCTCCCCTTTAGACAAGTTTTGTCCTCAACACTTGAGTAGTTATGGATGATTTTTGTATAAAAGACTCATCTTCCCACATGGAGTCTTCAGGCAGGTAGTTTCTTCCACTTAATGAGATGCCCTGAAATTGATCTATTCCTAAGTTAGAAATTTCTTGTGTCAGTGATAGCTTCAAGCTCCAATATGATTTTTCCTTGCTTGTCAAGTTATGGAAATATAGTTTGAACTGGTATCTTGTCACCTATAACCTTATTTAAGCATGAAACATGGAAAATTGGGTGTACTCGCAAATATGCAGGCAACTCCAATTTGTATTCCATAGTACCAAACTTGTGCAACAGCTTATAAGGGCCATATTACTTTGATGATAATTTATTATCCGTTTTAGCTTTCTTGAGGGACATCTTTTTGTATGGTTTTAGTCTTAAAAATACCCAATCCCCTACTTCAAAACTTATTTCACTACAATGTTGATTTGCTTGTTGTTTCATGTGATTGTGTCCATGGTCAGGTTGTCCTTTAAGAGTTGGAGAACTTGTTGTTGATGTTCGATGTGATATTCCACTGCTTGAGCCTTGTATTTTTATTTTAGACAAGAAGTGATGGATGGTGGGTGATATCCGTAAAGCACCATAAATGGTGTCATTTTTGTTGTAGTATGAAAGGAAGTGTTATACCACCATTCTATTAAGGGTAACCACATGAACCATTTTGTTTTCTTATCAGAGACAAAGAAATGAAGGTGCCTTCCAAAAATGTGTTCACTACCTCAGTTTGTCCATCAGATTGAGGATGATAAGATGATATATGAGCCAATTGAGTACACAAAAAAGAAAATAATTATGTCCAAAAATTTCCAGTGAAGATGGGATCTCTATCACTTACAATAATCTTTGGTCTTCCATGTAGCTTTTGAATTGTCTTCATGAATGTGGTAGCAAATGTACTGGATTTGAAAGGGTGAGAGAGTGCACAAAAGTTTTTGTACTTGGTAATTCTATCACCAATCACCATGATGACACTATTTCCTTCAAACTTCAGTAACCTTGTGATGAAATCCATGGAAATCACCTCCCAATGCTGACTTGGAATGGCTAATGGTTGTAAAAGACCTAGGTTATTAATTGTTTCCACCTTATTTTGTTGGAAAACCAAACATTCTACCACAAACCTTTGAAAATTAGTTTTAAGGCCATCCCAAAACAAATCCCTCTTGACCATGTGATAGGTTTTCAAAAATCTGGAGTGCCCTCCTACCGAAGAGGTGTGCAATTCCAAAAGTAACTTTTGTTTGATTTGGGAATTCTTACATAAATATAAGCGATCTTTGTACCATAGTCAATCATTTTTCCATGTAAATGTATCAGATGCATTGGAATCCTACTGCACCCTTTGAATGAGATTCCACACTTGTTCATCATTCTTCCATTTATCCCTTGATTTTGTTATCCAATAAGGTTGGATGATAGAGATAGCACAAAGAAATGCCTCAACATCTTCATCCTTTCTTGAGAGTGCATCTTCCACAACATTTTTCTTCCCTTTTTTGTAGATGATTTCAAAGTCATAACCCAACATCTTGGTCATCCATTTTTGTTTCTCTTCTGAAGATAGTCTTTGTTCCAAGAAGTAATTAATACTTTCATGATCTGTTTTGACCTTGAAGTGCCTACCTATTAGGTAAGGGCACCATTGTTTCAATGCATGTATTATTTCCATCATTTCCTTCTCATAAATGGGTTTGTTTAATTCCTTTCCCTTGAGTGGCCGACTTTCAAAAGAAAGGGGCCTTCGTTCTTGCATTAGAACAACAACAATGCCATTTCCCAAGGCATCACATTCAACAATAAACATTTTTGTGAACTCGGGTGTGTTCAAGACATCAGCTTTGCAAATTTCTTCTTTAAGTTGTTCAAAATCTTGAGTTGCCTCTAGAGTCCATGAAAATACATCCTTAATAGTTAATGAAGTTAAAGGTTTTTTTATTCTTTCATAGTTCTAAACAAACTTGCGGAAGTAACCTGTCAAACCCAAAACTCGTCTAAGATTCTTCAATGTTTTGGGAATCAACTAGTCCATCATGGATTTAATATTGTTAGGGTATACCTTGACACCTTCATGAGATACAATATGACCCAAATACTCTACCTCCTTCACCCTAAAGAAAAATTTGGATGGTTTGGCATATAACATGGGTATAAATTTACCTAGGATCTATGTAGCTCTAGATAAAAACAAAGTTGAGTTTCAGTCAAATATTATTGAAGTGGAAGGTAATATCAACAACCAACCCATTGTTATTTTGATAGATTCAGGAGCTAGTCATAGTTATCTAGATCCTAATATGGTGGAAAGATTTCATTTTCCAAGAAGAAATCTTGGTAAACCTTGGATGGTGCAGCTATCTACAAAATATAAAAGGAATATTAATGAGATGGTTAAGGCATTCCAAATGGACATGAATGTATTAAGCACAAGGGAAAATTTGAATATCATACCTTTGGGCTCATATGATTGCCTAATCGATATGGATTGGTTGGACCAACATCATGTTGTTCTAGACTATTATAATAAGTATTTTACCTGCTTGGATGAACAAGGGAACCTAAAGACAATTTAGGATATTCCAAGAGAAGTAACCATCAGAGAAGTTCCATCCTTGCAGTTGAATAAAAACTTTAGGAAATGATATCAAGTATTTGCAGCACATATGGAGGAAGAATCTAAGGATAAAGTTCCAAGTATGGAAGATTATGTAGTCATAAAAAAGTTTGAAGATGTATTTAAATAAATATTGGGGTTTCCACCCAAGTGAGATATTGATTTCTCCATAAATATGATGCCTAGAGAAACCCCAGTATCCAAGACTCCTTATAGAATGAGTACACCAAAGTTTAAGGAGTTGTAAATGCAGTTGGAGGAACTTATAAAGAAGGGGTATATACACCCAAGTGTGTCACCTTGGGGTGCCCTAGTATTATTTGTGAATAAAAAGGATGGAACCTTGAGGCTTTGCATTGACTTCAGGATGTTGAACATGGTAACCATGAAGAACAAGTATCCTTTTCCAATGATATATGATCTCTTTGATCAGCTGAAAGATGTTAAGGTATTCTCTAAGATTGATCTTAGGTAAGGTTATCATCGGGTAAGAATTAAGGAAGAAGACATTAGCAAGACTACCTTTAGAATAAGGCATGGCCATTATGAGTTCACAATGGTGCCATTTGGGTTATCAAATGCACCAACTGCCTTCATGTGTTTAATGAATGGTATTTTTAGAGAATACTTGGATAAGTTTGTCATTGTATTTTTAGATGACATATTTATTTACTCAAAATCTGAAGAAGAAAATGAGTAGCACTTGAGGATGGTTCTACAAGTATTGAGAGAACATCAACTACTTGCAAAGTTGAGAAAGTGCTCATTCTACTATAAGAAAATTCATTATTTGGGGAATATCATTTTAGAGGAAGGGAAAATAGTGGATCCATAAAAGATAAGGGCCATTGAAGGATTTCCAACACCAAGGAATGTCTTTGAGGTGAGATTATTCATGGGACTTGAAGGTTACTGCAAAATATTTATTGAGGGATTCTCAATTATAGCATACCCAATCACTTCCTTGCAAAATAAGGGTGTAAAGTTTGAGTGGACATCGAATTGTGATAGGAGTTTCTAACACTTGAAGTATTTATTTACTAGTGCTCCAATATTAATGATTGTTGATCCAAATGAAGACTTAATTGTATGCACAGATACATGTAAAGAAGGAATTGGTGGAGTTCTTAGTCAAAATGGGTATGTGGTGTGCTACGAGTCAAGAAAACTAAAGGAGCATGAAAGGCACTATGTTACTCATGATTTAGAATTAGCAGCCATAGTGCATGCTTTGAAGATGTGGAGGCACTACCCCATGGGAAAATTATTCGAGTTGAGGACAGACCATAGTGTTTTGAAATATTTATTTGGAAAACCAACTTTAAATGCTAGGCAAAGCAGATGGTTGGAATTCCTCAATGAATATGACTTTGATACAAAGCATGTCAAGGGTAAAGAGAAAAAGGTGGTTGATGCACTCAGTAGGAGATTGCATGAGATGCATTCTACAACCATTAACATGTATCAAATCAATATGAAAGACAAAATTCTAGAGGATGTAAAATCATATCAACATTACATGGAAATAAAGGAAATTTTTCAGCAAGGTAAATTGCAGCAAAAAATGGAAAACTATCAGCTAGAAAAGGATGAAATTCTCATATACATAGGAAGAATTTATGTTCCTTGAATTCTGAGGAATTGAAAAATATGATATTAAAATAAATTCATAATGTGCCTTATGTTGTACACCCAGGTTACCAAAAAGATATTGCAACTATCAAGAGTCAATATTATTTGCCAAGCATGAAGAAAGAAATTGTTGATTTTATTGCTAGGTGTTTGGAATGCCAAAATATCAAGACTAAGCATAGACACCCATGTCATGTCCCCTTCCGAGTGATCATGGGACTTGGATGCAGTAGCCTATGTGATTCTCGTAGACTATAGTCCTTAAGAAGGGAATTAATTAAGTATTTAATGTCCTAAGGAGAAAAAGTTCCTAACAAAACAACATTAGATAATTAAAAGGGGGAGGGGGAAGGGAAAAAGCGCATAAAGTGACTTCGGAATAATAAGAAACATCACTTAAATTGATTAAAAGGGTAAAATGGTTGCAAAAGATTCAACAAAAAAAATAAAAGGGAAAAAGGAGGGCACCCTCTCTCATTCTAGCATTGGCATTTTCTAATTTATCATTGAGAGATCTCATTGTGGTTTTGGGAAATCTTGGGACGAAAACCCTAGGAGGATTTTTAGAGATTGGCTTGGGTGGTGAGACCATCCACCCTAGTTGGACATCTTGGAGAAGATATTATACATATTTCTTTTGTGTGCTGCATGTGGATCAGTATTTCATTTTTTGAGCAATGAAGTTTTCCCTATCTAAGGTTGAGTTTTATGTGTGGCAGAGAGAAGTTATAGATTATGGAAGAGTTGCATTGAAGGGGCCACATTTTTCAGCTCTAAAACTACAACATGTTATTGTGGGTCGATTTCTGAGGATAGGGGTAAATTCTATACAAGTTGGGTGCATATCTTTTCCTGTAGCGGTTATATAAGTGTGCATAACTTGTTTCCTGAAGTGTGGGGGTTGATTTCCTTGCTTGGGAGGTCATATGACTCTTGTTGGGTACACTAATTAACCTGGAGGTCGAGTGGTTCATCACAGGAGTGTATTATCTCTTTGATGGCTGATATTTATATGTAAGATGCCACCATATTCAAGAGATTGAGTTCTGGAAGGGGATTTTTCATAATTTATTTTTTCTCTGTGGGTACCATGTCTTCTTTGTGGGTCGATCAACTACTAGATTAGATGATCACCTTGCATTTGGATTGTTTTTCTCTCGTCATTTTCCTTTGCTGCAACATCTACTTGTCTCTAGGCTTGTCCATTTCTTATCTACTGATGTACATTCACCTACCTACAGGTCAGAGAGTATTTTATTGTTTGTTGTTGTAATAGGGAAGAAAATATTGGTTTATCTCATTGATGTAACAACCAATACAAGGATTAATAACAATCATACTTATCATATATATATTGCTATTGATTTTATCTTTGCTACTCTATATAAATTGTTGTTTATTTTTATATACATATATATGCAAAAATGTTCTGAAATGGGATGCAAACTGTTTGAGAAAATGTTATACCAGCAACAGCGATAGAACCACACTAGCGTAAACTATTTGGCGAAGTGCTCACACAATAGACTAAGGGAAAACTCCCAAAATATTTAACTGGGTCCTACGGTGGTATCATATCCCTCTTTATTGCCAGCCTAAAGAGGGTTTTTTTTGTTTATGAGGGGTGAAGACAATAGATTTCTAGGTGTCACATACAGAAGTAGAAGGCAACGAGGGGAAGAAAACATTTTGAAGAGGAAGAATAAGTAATGGAAAATCAACTGGAGGTTGGACAAGTGGAAAACATGGGTGATGCCAATGAGGAAAGGGGAATGCAAATCTTGGAGAGTTTAGCAGCTGGAAAAAAACAACTTACTCAACTTATAACTCGGTTACTCACCAATCAAACCAATCATAATCATGGGAGTAACAACGGAGAAGGGGGTCCAATGTGAATAATGGAGCTGACAACAATAATGAGATTCATGTACTTAACAATACTAAGATCCCTATGCAGATTGGTGCTAGGACCACTAGTAGAACAGTCCCTTGACCTCTTTTACCCAATTTTTTGGGAAACCAACAAACGGAAAATCAAGGGCAGCAAGTTCTAGGTGAAACTTTTCAAGACTATGTGAGAGAATATCAAGCCCTAGGTGATGAGTTTTAGGCAGCCATGTCACTTCATGAATTCTTCACAATCAAATACAGGAATAGACCAAGGGATCATAACAGGGTGCAACAGAACAAGGATCTAGCATGAAATCTGGGGAATCTATCCATTCCTTCCTTTGATGGGTCTAATAGGAGAACAACTAGGGCATGGGTACAAAAACTAGATACATACTTCCATCTCAACCCTATGACTGATGCCAAAGCGATCAAATTCGCTACTCTGCACCTTAATGGAGAAGCCCACAAGTGGTGGTACCATGGGTTGGTCACGCTAGGACATGCGACTATCACCTCCTATTTGGACTTCATTCAGAAGTTAGCACAAGTCAAACAAGAGGGGTCTCCAGATGCTTACATCACAAAGTTTCAAAAGCTAGCAGTGACAGTGTCAGATATATCGGAGTAGAGGCTTGTCATGTTGTTCATTGAGGGGTTGTTAGAACTACTTTGTGGTTGGTTAAAGGCTTTCAAGCCTAAGACCTTGTAGGATGTTATTGTCAGGACAAGGTAAATGGAGGGCGCAGTCCCTAAAATGAATTTTTTTCCAAACCATTTATTCCACAGAAAGGTAAGGACAAGAAGCCGACTGGGAAGGAAGGTACGGGTAAGGAAAGGTTGGACAAGGAAACAAGAAATGAGCTAAGGAGAAATAATATGTGTTTCCACTTCAAAGATCCATTGGTACTAGGACATAGATGTCAGGGGAAGGGTCAATCCCATTATATTGAGGTACATTTAGATTCCAATGAGAAGGAGGAGGAGCAAGATGTTTCTTTTGAGCAGGGCAAAGAGAAGAAGGAAGAGACAGAGGAGAAGCATAGTGAGGATGCCAAGGAGGTTGTTATAGCCTCATTATCTGGTACCCTGAGATTTGACACCTTTAGAGTTAGAGGATTCATAAGGGGACATGGAGTCACTCACCCTTTTCTCACTAGCATAACAAAGACAACTTTCTTTCTCTTTAATGTCTCATCCCCCACAAATGACAATTAAAATCATAAATAATTTTAGGGGGAACAAAGGTTAGGGTAAATTTTCATGTGTCGCATGAAAGTCACTTACTAACCTAACATCATCCCTTTTGGGCTATAAACCCAGGCCGCGCTTAGAAGAACAATATTTTCCAATTTAAACGGTAATTGCCTTCACTACCTCACAAGGTACCTAAGTCATATAGGCTTGGGTCATCCACATTGAGTTGAAGTTATTCCCTTAGGTGTGAGTCCATAGAGGTTGTTTAATAATCTCTCAAACTAAACTTACAATTATATCATCATGCACACTTAATTTCACAACTAACATATCCATAAATGGTAACATTTTCTCGCTAGATTTCATGTGTACAATAATTCCTAAAATATATCATAAACAACTTTACAATTAAAGACCCCTCAAGTGAACATAATGATTAACAAGTGCTACATGGCAGCGTAGTCGATGCCTAAAAGTTAATTTACCTGAAAAATTTAAAGTTAATTTGTTGAGTTAATTAAAAGTTGATTTACCCGAAACAACTTAATTGTTGGTACAATTATTTGGTGATACCATCTTGGATACAACTCGTAGAAACAATGTGAATAGAGTTGAACCAAGAAGATGGAAGATTGTAGAATGAAATGCACGTATAAAACTATAGTAGAATAAAATAGATGTGACACGGTGAGCGAGTTGGCGGACTCACGGGTTCACATTTATAGTCATGCTTATGTATCACGAGTCTGACCGCCGACTGCTTCCTCATTCCATGCTTGTGCACAAATAGAATAAATTACATTAGTGAATAATTTTTGAAATTATTTTTTTGTCTCCACTTGTCAAACAAATGAAATAACTAATTTTTTAAAACTAAATTTGTGTCTCCACTTTAAAAATATTTAATTTTTTAAATGTCATTATTAGAACTTTTTTAAGGCTAACCATTTGTCTTGTATGCATTTATTTTCCATATTTATAAAATAATCATCAAAAAAATAGATTAGATGATATTATTGGGACCATTCTTTTTTGGTTTAAGTATGAGTCTTGTTTGCATAGATTTATCATCTTTTGAAGATAATCAAACTATTATTTTAACATGCATCCTTTTGATAAGTTCCACCCCTACCTTTATAAGATGATAAATACAAATAAAACTATATATATTAACCTATTTCACCAAAGGAAATGAAATCCACGTATAAAAATATAGTAGAATAAAGGGTTGGCGGACTCGCGAGTTGGTGGAATCGCGGGTTCACATTTATAGTCATGCTTATGTATCACGAATCTGACTAACCGCAACATAAGATTTAGTAATT